>KN503796.1:10496-21425 GCA_000787155.1 Scartelaos histophorus | reverse complement strand
TATTTATTATTATATTTATTATTATATAAATATATTAAATATTCATTATTGTAACTAAGTTTTATCTCACATCTGCTGGTTTTATTTGCAGCTCATATGGGATTACCACTAATCCCACAACCTCACCTCACCTCAAGTTCTTTTGTAAGTAACTATTAAAGACATTTTTACAGAGTACAGTAAATTATATAGTACATTGATTGCCCATTAAAATGTATACCAGTATCTAAAATGTTAAATGTTAGTATAGTGTAGACACATTTATTATAATTAACATTTAAATGTGTCCATGTACCATGAAATGTACCACTTCCATTTAGCATTATTATTGCAATTAGTGCATGTGAAGTGTATGTGTATATTTAAAAGAAAATAAATTGTCACCAACTTTACATGAACCTTAATGAATTCATGGTCCACGTAATACATAATATGAAAAAAAGGCTTTCACCAGGTTGCTCACTAATCACTTTAACTTTTGTTTTTTAGAAAAATGTAGCGGGTGGATTTTTTGATAAATTCAGGAACCTGCCTGGCATACCAAAGGTGCACACACACACACACACACACACACACACACACACACACACACACACACACACACACACACACACCATTCTAAACCCTTTGATAACCTCATTATCTCCTGTTCACTGCTTATGTGGTCTATGCACTGGTAAGGGAAGCTCAATCAGAAAAGTATTTACGCCATCTACAGGGCTTTCAGTGTTAAAACAAATAATTTATGATTGAATCCCATTTATATTTTTTTCTTCATGATTTACAAGCAGGAACTTTAAAAAGTTGAAGATATTCCTTTATTTATACAGAGAGAGAGATATTGAGACATACGTGTCATAAGTGTGACACAGTGTTGACAGCAAAGCCTTTGATATGTAATTTTAACAACAGATATGACTTTGACTATAATATGACCTCATCAAAACCATGATTGTTGGGTATTTCCATAGATGGTCATTCAGTTTATTTTTGTGTAACCTAAACTGTAGTCAGCCCATACGGGTAGAAATCTGTTTGTTTGTCATTGGTCTATAAACGACAGAAACAAATAAATACTGCCTCAGCACATCTCCTGTCCTTAGACACTCCTTCCCGACAAGGAAAAACTCAACAATAACAGCCAAAAGCACAGTGAGGTTAGGCTGGAGATGAGCCCAGGACATGTTTTAAAACATATTTTACATGCATGTTTATTTAAAGACACCATAACAACACCATAACAACACCACAACACCATAACTTTTTGGAAGTGGGCTGTCACTTGCATGATTCCATGGAAATAAAAAGTTGTATAATAATAATAAAAAGTTAAGATTTTGGAACATTGGACCAACAAATTTGTACTTGGCATTCCTAAAATGTTTTCTTAACTGAAAATGTATTTCTTGAAGAACAAACCCTACTAACGGTCAGGAGCACTCGCAAGAACAAAAATTCAGTTTTAGAACATTATTACCCCTATAATGCAACAAAAAATCTAATTCCTTTATGATTGTAAGTTATATATGTTCTTTGTGTGTTTTAAATCACTGCTGAAGCTATAAAACAGAGGTAGTCTGTATGTGCGCTACACTTGACTTTGTCCTTCATTCCTTCATAGTGAACATATAATTTTTTATGTAACTTAAATGTAAACGAGTGTAGTGGTGTTTGTAGCTGCATGTTGGTGAATTAGGTGCAACTGTCATTTAAGAATAAATGGGCTGCTTAGAACACTTAGTGAATCTGGCGGGAGTTCTCTCACCATCTTCTTAAAGTGGAAGCCATGAAAATTTTTTAAGAAAAATCCATGAATGAGCCCCATTCTTTATAGAGGTAGATAGCGTAAGCCTTAGTCCATTCTGTGGAAGGTTAGCTAGTGAACAATTTTATCACAAACATTTTCATGGAAACAAGCAGGAGGAGGCCCTTCTCCAGGCCAAGGACTCAGGTTTGTGGAAATGTGCAGGCTCGCTCACAGTTTACTGTCACATATATTTTTCAGTGCAGTGAAAAAAATAATGAAGTGACACATTAACATCAATGTCATTAAACACACGATTTATTCTGCTTTAGAAGCGCCCATCTCAACGTCCCAGTGGTCTCAATGATGACAATGACTATGTCTTCAAATCCTTGCCAATGGACTCAGGAACCTTTGAAAGTCCTTATGCAGACCCCGAAGAACTCAGAAGCTTTACAGTCGATCGCAACCAGCTCCTTTTAGAAGATGGAGAGTTGGGCTCAGGAAACTTTGGCACAGTTATGAAAGGCATCTACAAAATGAGAAAGTATGAATTGTGAATTAACTATTCAAACTGTGACAAATCTGTTTTGCCCATCTGTCTCAAATAACTCTGCTTTAGGACAGATAAACCGGTTGCAGTGAAAATATTAAAGAATGATGACAGTAACCCCGCTGTGCGAGAGGAGATGCTGCGGGAAGCAAATGTGATGCAGCAGTTGGATAATCCGTACATCGTCCGTATGATCGGCATCTGTGAAGCCGAGAACCTCATGCTGGTCATGGAGCTCGCTGAGCTAGGACCACTGCACAAGTTTCTGCAAAAGAACAAGTTAGAAATCTAGCATTTTGTTTTACAGATGTTTGAGTGTGAATTGACCTTAAATGTGTTGCTATAATCTTATATTTGCTAAAACAACAGTTGGAAAACCAGGTTTTTAACATTCATATGCCACACAAGGTGCATCTCAGCTCAGAATCTGCAATACTCACTGACTTTACCTTACTTTATAAACACTATTTAAAACTGTAAAAAATGACAAATCCATATACAACACACCATCCTTTCACAAGCCTAAATAATGCATACTATCCCCTATATTTATGTGATCTCTTGTCTTCATAGGAGCACAACATTAAAGAACATCACAGAACTGGTCCACCAGGTTTCTATGGGCATGAAGTACTTGGAGGAGCATAACTTTGTCCACAGGGACCTTGCAGCCAGAAATGTTCTGCTTGTCACACAGCACTATGCAAAAATCAGTGACTTTGGCCTTTCCAAAGCTGTTGGTGAGGATCAGAACTACTATTTGGTAAATTATTATTTTTATCCGTCAATCAGTGCATATAGACAGAAATGATAAGCCCGCTGTGTGCTGACTGTTTGTCTTTGATCTCAGGCCAAGGGACATGGCAAGTGGCCTGTAAAGTGGTATGCTCCTGAATGCATCAACTTTTTCAAATTTTCATCCAAAAGTGACGTGTGGAGCTTTGGGGTTCTCATGTGGGAAGCCTTTTCCCTCGGACAGAAGCCATACAAGGTACATAATCCAAAGTGCATAATACTTTATAACAGCATATGCATAAATCAGCTAAAGATGATGTTGTTTCTTAGGGAATGAGAGGGAATGACGTAATGCAGATGATTGAAAGCGGTGGACGCATGGAGGCGCCGGCGAATTGTCCTCCAGAGATGTACGATCTGATGAGGATCTGCTGGACCTACAAGTATGACCACGTCTCTCAAATTTGTGTTTTAATTTAGCTCATAATTATATGCCTTTGGTTAATAATTTATTAATTTATGTTCTGGTGTCTTGACAGGGCCGATGAGAGACCATCTTTTGCTGTTGTTGAGCCAAGATTAAGAGAATATTACTATGATATTTCACAGTGATCAGTGGTGGCTACTTTTATGCAAACTCTATCTAAGATTTTAAATGAAATGCTATTGTAATATACTGTCAAGAAATGCTTGTAAGTATTAATGTGCACATATAATTAAATATTTTTTAAAACTTTTCAAATGTAATTATTTAATTTTGTCCATTAGGGGGAAGCATTGTAACATAATATAACAATGGGGGAAATACACTTTTTGAGGCTGAGTTATATTGAGGTTTGACCTGAGCAACTGCAACATTTTGAACATCCTTTTGTTTCTTAATGACAATAGCTAACTTTTATGTGAACTGTTATTCATATGTGAACTGATTCCGATTAGAACTGCTGTCATAAGACATGCCACATTACAATGAATGTGCTATTACATGCACAAGACACCACTACACAACCAGTTATCTCCCATATATGAAGGTTCCCATGTTTACAGCTCTCTGCATATCATGAGGCCTCAGACTGTATATATAAAAATGTTTTATATAAAAAAAAATATATATATAGCCTATGGTCATGTCTTCAGTTTCTTTGCCTAACTTGACCGTTTGTGAATCTAAACCAACTGAACAAGCAGAGGTTGGTATATTTGTTAACATTTGCAAAATACTGATCATTTTTATGTCTGGTGGGTACAAAGCACACATTTATAATGAACAAATTAGATATTTGAAACATTCACAATGAAATAAAATAATAACGAGGCATAATTGCATTTTACTACAAACAGAAAAAGTACACATTCAGTACAGACTAAGTCAAAGATCATCTAAAATAAAAATGTGTGCAAATGTAAGGTTGTCCTGAAAAAGAAATGATAGTTTTACTGAGAAACCTATAACAGAGAAACCTATAACAGTACATTTTACCATTTTCATTTTTATCTTCATTTGTTATACATTACATTTTGTATGTGTACAAATTATTACCCCCCTTGTCTGCCCCCATGTATATAACACCAACATAAAAACATCAACCAGTGTAGTTTTAACTTGTCTCATTAACACAAGGCTAAATTTACATGGTTGAATATGTACACACATTAGAAAATACCAGGTGCCACAGCAGGGTAACAGTGGCTCTAGTGATAGTTACAACTGTCGATGTGTCCTTGGGCAAGACACTTCACCCACCTTGGCTAGTATAAATGTGTGTGTATTGTTGTGTGTTGTTGGTGGTTGAAGGGGCAAATGGCACAGATTGGCAGCCTTGCTTCAGTAACTTAAAAGAATAACAATGAATGCAATTCTGAGTATCTGGAAAAGCACTACATAAGACTAAACGCACACAAATCGAAAAATATTTAGTATTAGTATATTTCAGTATTTAATGTTTACTTGTGCACATACATTTGGATAATTACCGCCATTCTCTTGCTATTTTTAGTACTTATGTTCAAGTTCTTATTAGCAAATTTTGTCAAAACAATTTCTCTTGTGGATGGAGTTGGTCTAAGTCCAAGTCTAAATACAGTACAGAGCCCTTAGAAGGTGCACAGAGCAGTGAGGCTTATACATGTAATATTTCCCATTTGAATCTGATGGGGTGCTCCTCAGTATTGGGGAACCGGTCTTTTTTTACGCAACCCTGCTTTGTGGTGGGATTCTTCCGGCTGAGTGCTGGACATCTGCCGGAAGGAGGTGAGCCACAGTGGGGATGTGCAGCCTGTGTCTGTATCAGAGGAGCAGCATGAAGCCACAGGGTAGGTCTGCTCACAACCGCCACCAGGGCCCCAACAGTCACAGTCTATATGTGGACTTACGATAGGCCATAACCCCAAACAACGGCATTACAGCTATCAGCCACCAACTGCTGATTTAGTCTTTACTGATTTTACCATTAAATTTAGAAGCAGTTGCAATTATAGATGCATTATAAGCCACTCCAGAAACACTGGCACTGGCACATGGCTGCTTCATGTACAGAGGTCCACTTAAAATAAAACACTAGTATTGACTTTGTTTTTTGTTGATTTTCCATAAACACTTTTGCCTCTTGACTATAGAATCTTTATTACTTTAAAAAAGACGTAGCAATGTCTTGGCTTGTGATATAATGAATCATGTAGAACTGAGTAATTCTAGGCTAACTTAATTTGCAGTAATACTTTGACAGGTAAACTACAGTATTCAACAGACGACAATGACACAAGTGCGTCAGTGTTTTGTTTTATTTTAACTCTGACAGAGAGACAGACTAAATCAAATGTTTGAGGTTTGATCCATTCACATATCAAGAGAGTAACACTGTAAATTTAACTCATGACATACGATTGCTTTGAAGGAGGATAACTGTCTAAACAGGTTTCACCGATTACATTTGAGATGAGTGAAGGTGGGACCTAACTTTAAACAGATTCAGTACTTGGGAGACCAGGGTTAGATGCAATTAGTGGATACTCTATGAGGGTTAACTGACATGGGTGTACGGCTGCATGCATATTTAGTATTTCTGATTAAATAATATAAATGATGTGTATTAAAGGCATTGCACAAGTGGATTTATTAATAGAATTCTGCAAGTAATGCGTTAGGACTGCGTGGAAATGCAGTAAAAAAAAAAATTTAAACTCACACAGCGGCAGCAAATCTTGTATGATCTGAACTACTTAAATGTAATAATGTGATGTATGAAATAAAATGGCTGCTGAAGGCACAGGTGCTTACGTAGTGTAAGCCTTTATTTGGAAGTATGTAAGAAAACATACGAGTGACATACAAGGGAGACATGACAATACAAAACAGTGATAGAAGTAATATGGATGATAACAATAAAATGTTGAATTAGTATTATGAATCATTATAGATCTATGTGTGATTAGAGACACGTGTACATGTTATTGGGTAACAAGGCTTTGTGTTTCTGAAAATCTGATCCATGCAGATACTACTGTTGTTATTCAGTCAAACTATAAAGATGAATGTGTTGGCTCATGCTGAGTAACCCAGAGATGTAGCTTATAACTTGCAGTAGATATCGTTGATGACTAAATGTACAGGAGTTGTATTAATAGTGTACTGCATTCATTAGTTCTACATACAATCCATTGGCCCTCAAAGCTTTACTGGACTAAACCCCATGTCATAGCGATAGTCTTGGTTCTGCAGACTTCACCTGTTATGTTATTGTCATGGGACATGTCACCCTAACTATCTCTAGAGCAGAGGTTCACGGGGTGAGCAGATAGGCACGACTCAGAGTTAACCTTGAAGGTGTCACCTCACTCCCCTTTGTAGAGAGGACGCCTCTTCTCTCTGAAGGCAGCCAAACCTTCCAGTCTGTCTTTAGTTGGGATCACCTTGAATGAAAGTATGAGTTAGATACTGTTTGTTAGATACTGTTCTATTATGCTATTCACACCAAACACAACATATGTACTGACCTGGGAGTAGCAGGCCTCTTCTATTGCCAGTCCAGTTGACAAATCAACCTAGTTATGATGCAAATGTAATAAAAAGTGAATTTTGAATATACATAATATTTTCTTATTCTGCCTGCTGTCACTTACCTCCATGCCCTGGTTGATAGCCAGTTTTGCCATTCTTACAGCAATAGGACCCTATGGGAACATAACAGATTAATAAACCACTGATAATAAGGTTGTTTTCTGAGCACAAGCAGGTGACATACCTGAGGGTTAATCTCTCTAGCGAGCTCCAGAGCCCGTAGATATGCAGCATCTCCACTCTCGTTCTGCTCCACTGAATGGTTTACAAGCCCCAAGCGACAGGCCTCTACTCCATCTATGACCTTTGCAGCAAAAATGAGCTCCTTGGCAAGAGAAACACCAATAGCCCGTGGAAGACGCTGTGTACCTCCTGCACAAGATATGCACAACATGTTCACACTGGAGACAGTTACATTCAGGTAACAGTGTCAGTATAGATTATGAAGTCTCACCAGCTCCTGGGATAATTGCCAGTTTAGTTTCTACCAGTCCCATTTTGGCAGAGTTGGCTGTTACACACAAAACATAAACCATATAAATTCACTTTTTTAAAACCTGTGAATAACATGATGAATCTAACTGATAACTAGGTCTCATTTTGCAACACTGAATTCTTTTACTCTACTTGAACGCAACATTGTACTTATCATACCAGCAATCCTGATGTCACAAGCAAGAGCCATTTCCAAACCTCCTCCTAACGCAGCTCCATCAATTGCAGCAATAATTGGCATTGGCATGTTACCTGTAACAATGATCATCATTTGCACTGTAATCAATGTGTCAGATTTTGGTAATATAGTAAATATTTAAGATTATCATAACTTCAGAAAGTAACTGTGACCTAGTCTTTACCCAGTTCTGTGATAAGCGCTCTTGCTTTTGATACAAATGGACCTACTTCGCTTTGGTGCATCTTAGCTCTCTCCTTCAAATCTGCACCTGCACATCAGCCAAAGAGTGAACATTATTGATTGATGATATTGTTTATTTGATAAGCAAGGCCAATGATAAAACATGCTGTCAATAATTTACCTGCACAAAAAATACCTGGAACAACACTACACAGGATCACACTTCGCACTTTGTTGTTCTTTTTTAAATCTTCCACAGTCCCATACATCTGAGAACACAAACAGATCAGATAAATCTAATCAAAGCATCAGTGTGTAGCCTTCTTTTAAGCAACTAACCATGTTAACAAGATTTTTGCTGATGGCATTTTTTGCTTTGGGTCTGTTTAATCCAACAACAACAATCCCTGAAAGACAAAAGAATGAATGAATGTAGCCCTAGACCATGTTTATTATATTGTTTACTATGTTGTAATTAAATATTAACTTTGTGTCTGCTTTGTAAATTTTATTAAAGTATTTACTTGATACTTTTGTTTGTCCAATCGTAAAGCGCAGCCTACGTGATGTGAATATTAACCCGGATATGTGGATTATTGCCTGGATTCCTGTTCTATAGGAGGCGTGGCTTTATGTGCCATAAAGTCTAACCGCGAAACATTTTCAGCTCAAACCTAATCTTACGAAATGGAAGTGAACTTTATTTACCGGCGTCTTCTCCATCCAAATACCTGACGCGCAGGTCATCCTTGGAGTCGGAGCTGTAGCGTCTCACCGCGGCTTTGTCCCACGCCAAACCGGACACCCCCGGTTCTGTAGCGCCAAGACCGCAGAACCGGGGTCTGTTACAAACCGTCCCGAGCCGACATACTCTGTCCCGGTCGGCTGCCTGCCCTCGGAAAGCCTGCAACAAGGCTCTGCGTCCCACCAGCGCCGCCATACTGCAGCTGCGGAGGCTTTTGACTTTCAACTTTGAACCTGGTGACGCAGCGGACCACGTGACTCTCCACTTATAGACACATAAGATTATAAACTTATGTGTGATGCAAAGAATGTTTTACTAAATAGGAGTTAGAGGGTCACTTATTTCTGATTTTGGCCTATATTTATTAACTAGTGTTCATTAAATTGTTCCGTCTTCCTTTTTGTGCAAAATATACATAGGCCAGAAATATAGAAGCTTTACATTTTCGTATCAATTGAGGTAAAATAGTCTAATCTAGGGTTAAATTAAGTCTATAATAGAACTACACCATTACTTCGGTATGTTTCTAAACAAGGATTATACCCAAATGAGGACAAATATGCAGATAAAAAAATGACTCAGTAGAACTGCCAAGGAGCAGACCACCAATGGTCAGTTTGAGAATCACCGCTCTGGGCTTTGTAAATAACTGGGATATTTCTGGAGAAAGTGACAACAAAAACAGTTACAATGCATTTCATTTATTGTAAACAAAAACTTAACAATACAAGTCTTAAGTGCCCAAATACAAGTTGCTGAACATCAGGCTGCTGGGTGAATTCTTCATGTTCCACCAAAATTGTACAAAGTGTGGAAACAAAGGCACACACACAGCTAAAGAGAATAAAAGTGATGTAGTTATGAATAATGTCTACAAGAGCAATTGGCAGTGAATGAAAACCAGCAATTGTAAATTAAGATGACAAAAGGGCAGCATGTTGTTAAACATCAATCCCAGCTTGGTGCCACCACTTTAATTTATGTGCATCACCCTGAAAAATGAAAACAATAAAAAACAACCAAAACAACATAACACAAAACTTGCTGTTTGGCAATATTTAGGGTTCCTTTCAAATAAAAATATCGAACCAGTGCAGAAGGCAACGCTTTTTAAAAAACAAATAATAAAGATTAAAGCTAAAAGTTTAAACTCCACCAGAGATAGTGCACCATGTCAGTGAATCTGTCTTTGACAAAGCCATGTGTGCTCGACGCAGAGTGAAAGCCACGAGTTTTCCCATTAAAAACATGTAAATATAACATAAAGCGGGGTTCCTGAAAGTGTCCTAAAAATGTTTTAATCCTGTTAACACATTTCTGAGAAACTAAAATAAAAGGTTTGTAATTTCACAGAATTTGTTTTAAGGCAAAGATTGGCCGAGCTGTGAGTCGACTGCCTCCTGTTAACACAGTGATTTGTGACACTAGAGCCTTATGCTACTGTAGAAAGCTCCGCAAAAGCAGGACCTTACTAAAGGTGTGTTCAGCATTCTGAAATGTGGTGAACTAAAGCACAGTACAAGGTTGTGCACATCAGTGCCCTCAACACACAATGGTGAATAAATCTATGCATTCTAAAGTTATGGTGGCATGGTTAACTTTTATGTAGGTTCAATCGTCAAAACAAAACTGGAAATGTACCTGTTTGCACAAACCTTGTATAACACATGACATGGAGTGCGATTGCAAATTGTGAAAATGCAAAAACACAATATTTAGTTATTTCAAGGGATTTCCTAATTGTGCGTGGTGTTCAGTGGCACCTTTGGCAGTCTCTATCACAGAATTCTGGCGCCCTGCAATCAGGTTTGCTTCATCATTGTCCGAGTGTGCATAGGAGCCGTTTGAACTAGGGCTTGGAGTCAGCGTCTCTGTCTCAGCTTTATGCCACGACTCAGACTGCTGGGTCCAGTTATGCATATGATTCACCTGCACAGACAAATCACACATGGATGATGTAGGGCAGTCCTGAGTAGTCTGGTAACTTTCCCCATTGGTGTGGTTGGAGGACTTTCCAGAAGCCTCATATTCTGGGTCGATGGCCTCCACTTTGATTTGGATGGTCCTAGATTTTATTCGTAGTTTGTGTGGCAAAGCAGATCCTGAATTTGCATCTGGCACTTTGTGCGTGGACACAATGACACTGGTGGGGTCAGCTGGCAGTCCTTTGGGTACCTGCTGCTCCTCTTCACCATCTGAAGACTTACTCACAGCTCCATCCTCGGAGCTTCCAGGAGAA
>KN503796.1:0-10482 GCA_000787155.1 Scartelaos histophorus | reverse complement strand
GCGGTTCATCTGCACAAATGAAGGGGCCTGTGGGTAGTTTACATTCAAAGGACTAGTCATGTAGGCCCTGAACATTTCATAAGGACTGCTGCGCTCTTGTGTGTAGCTCCCTGCTGGTTCCTGCTTTACACCTGAAGCCCGACAAATATTCAGGCTGTCCTCAGCCGCTGTACTTGTCTCAGTCCTATCAGGTAAAAGGCTATGTGGCGAATGCTTAATGACGGATATGCAGCTGCTGCGTATGTGAGGCTCTGTGTCCCTGCTGGAGGGACTCTGGCTACTACATTGAGATACAAACTCCTGGTAAAGGTTTGTACTGGTTGCATTGGCTAGTTTTTGCACTTCCTGTGTGTAGGCTGATGAGCTAAGCAGGCCAAACTTTAGCTTGAGAGACAACAGCTCTGCCTTTAGAGAAGCATTCTCCTCTCCCAGGGCCAGCAGCTTGTTCTCCAGCACCATGTCGTTGATGCGGCGCTTTTCTCTTGAGCGCTTAGCGGCCTCATTGTTTTTGCGGCGTCTCTCCCAGTACAAGTGATCTTTCTTCTCCTCTGGAATGAACTCCCTTTTCCTGCGACAGCTCGTTTTGGGCTTGAAAGGCAATGCAGGAAGTTGGTGACCCAAAAGGTCTCGATTAGTTCCCTGTAAGGCCACAGCAAACACAAGGGCATCGTCTCCAGTGTACGACCCAGATGAGTCCACCTCTTGCTTGATTGATTGCATATCGTCAGTGTTTAATGATAATCATGAGCTCATAGGACGTCTGCTGCAACATCATTGCATCCAACAGCCAAAACCGAGGATATCCATTTCTGTCTGTCAAATCAAGAGAGAAGTAAGACAATGTTACACATCATTAGTTTATATTATGTGCCAATAACTTAATAACCTTGGGCATTACTGTTTCCTTATATGGCAACAACCTATTACAGTAAGTATTTCATAATTCACGGATCACATGGGCGGGATGTTGTAAGAGTAATCTGTGTTAGAACAGTATCCACTGTTCATTTCTTATGAATCATCACATTGTTAAACTAATATCTGTGACCAAGCAGCAATGAAGAAGTCAAGTCTCTATGTAGAAAGCTTAATTAGGTTATATAGCCTATGATCTATTAAAAGCTTAGAATGAGTAAACTAGATCTCCAAATAATTACAATGTCAACCAAATTAGAACTGATATAGGACAATTGCCTGTTAATTATGCATGACTGTAAAAGCCAACTGATATTGTTTGACCTCTCTAATGTTGCTCCCACACATCCAAAAGAAGAAGAGAACAAAGGATACATACAGCTGTAGTTCTAACACGTGGCCCTGCTCCTGCAAACGCGCAGACACACCCCAGACCAGCGCCTCAACATCACAATAACGCCGATGTTGTGTTGTGAAACGCGTCTTTAATCTGTTTACACATTTATACTCAAGAAGCCAGTGTTTGACAAGAATGTGCCTTACAACAAAGCGTTTGGAAACACTGGACAGTTATGAGACCATTTTAAACCTATAACTTGCCTAGTCCTGGCTTCAATTTAATTATCCAACTATTTGAGAATTGTTGCGGAGGACAGAGATATTTGTTCATAAATCACTGCTCCTTCTCTTTTGTCTTTTGTAACAGCATCAACATGACATCAAGACTAAATTTGGATCACACGTGATATAAATGGATGGTTGCATTGCCGCAACGTGAGCAGGGTGTGCGGGGGAAAGGGGCACCCGGAGTTCACGGTCGTTCCGGCGTCAGACATTGACGCGGTCACAGCGCTGCGACGTGCCAGCGGTGCCCAGTCAACACGTCCTATTGCCCCAGATTCCTTCATTGTGTCGGGATTACACAATAAATGGAGCCCCCACCTCCATCCCGGGAAGCCGAAAGCAGCAGTTTCTATATGCTGCAGACATTATGCAATCGCCTGTGAGGCAATGTGTTGGTTACTCGTCTCTAACTTTATACTCTAACTAATTACAACATAATACAGTAAATAAAATTGGTCAAATGAGTAATTAACGCGCGTACCAAGACAATGTGGCATTCACCCTGTTACATGACATCATGGCTTGATTACTCATGACACAGTGAAGCCGGGCTTTATCTACGCCCTACTAAAAGACGACTGAAAAGTACAATAAACTACGCTAGATAGTTAGGCTTTATATTGCCGTGACCTACTGTAACAACGTGAGCTTTATTATACCCAGTACATGCAGTACATGCTATTAGGTGCTACTATTACATTAGGCCGAGAACATTTGGGTTACGACACTGTGTTGCAATTCACAAAGCCAGCTCCGGGCGGCCTACGTGCTTTAATAACATTCAACACTTGTCTCTTATATCGGCCATTTCCCTGTTAGCAGATGAGCTCCGCCGAACTATTATTACTTAATAACTAATGCACAATCACACACCCGCGGATAATCACACAGACTGATACTGTCCCAGTGGCTAATCTCTAAATGCCATATAAATGATGTTAGTGGCAACATAAAGTTGTAAACATTACACCAAATACAATTGTGCATGTCCCAGTTCACGTAAACACCCCGCGGATCCCGAGAAGCTCCTGAGACCAGAGCCAGGCTCAGGCTTCATGCAGTTCCCACAAATCAGAGCTGGAGTCTTACCTTTTCTACTACTGGAGCTGAAGGACCGACTATGCTGACCACAGAACCGGACACGGGTCTGAAGTGGAGCTCATCCATGAGCTTATGGAGAGATAATACTGTAGACAAAAATCATACAAGTTACGAAGTCTCTCCACCCTCGCCTTTTTCCTCACAAGGTGGCCACTGACTCATGGATCTGTGTTAGTAGGTCACTGGTTAAGTGCATTGGCAGGGGGCTTTGAGTGACACTCTGCTCAGCCAATCAGAGGGAGGCATTTTCCAACTTGAGCCAATGAGGTTTGCGTTTAGCAGACGGCCCACGTCTCATCTAAAATTCATGTCGTCATCCACTGTACGTGTGCTGCGTTCAGGTACATGTGTTCACACAACTCAATAATCAACTCGCTTTATTTATTTCAACTGGCCCTTCCTAAAAGTGCTCAAATATTGGCGTCAACTCGTTTCCTGCGGGGGGTTAGGATTAGCTAGCCTACATTTTTCATCAACCAACTTTGCTTTTGGCATTTTAGGTCACATACAGCCCAGTGTCCTCTAGAGGGCCCCATTGCCTAAGTATTCTGGCTTTTGAGTGACTTCTGATGTTGGCTGCTGTTGGCTGTTAAGATTTTTTATTATAATTAAAGTATTCGCATAATGGGATATGGTTATTAGCTGCACACTCTTAGGTCTGCCAGTCAGCCTGATTCGGGTACATGTTGTGTTTGTGTGTTTGTGCATCTACGTGAGATTATAAACAGTCTACACGTGAAATTAAATACTTACAACCAAAATTTCACCTGGGTTGTTTATACAGACAATTGTTGAATTGTTGAATCAGATGGAAGCATGGAGCATTTGTTACACATAAAAAGGCCTTCAACATCTAGTATAAAACAAGCATAAAAAAAGTCTTTATTGAATACTCCATGTACATGGAAGTACACAATAAAACATCATTTTATAAAGCCGGTAGTGATGCTACAAGCTTAAAAAATTAATCTATAGACAAACGTTCAGACAAAAGTACATTCGTTTATGCAGTTCTGTACACTTTGTTGTAGATGCATGTCTCAGCTTTGTGTGAGATATCCTGTGGTCTACATTCTTTTTTCTTTTCCTCCACTTGAGAAAATAATATTAAATAGTCTCATCCAAATATTTGAAGTTCAGTCACCAGTGAGCACAAAGTCACATCAGCGAAGTATAAGTATAAGTGACTGGGATTTGGAAGTACATAATTTTGTTAGTTGCACAGCAACATGAATGGATAGTTATAGTTTACATGATCAGAGCAACAAAGTATTCAATTTGATAAAAGCATGACATGAAAGTTGGAGTTACAAAAATTCAGTAATTTACAGTCCCATCAAGAAATGCTAAAGAACTTTAGGAATCTGCAAATCAGCTCCATTCACTTCATGTTGTATTTTCTTCATATAAGCCTACTGTTTCTTTATGAGTCAGACAAGTGGATGACCAGCTCTTCAGTCTGTGGCTCACTGTCCCCGAGTAACTCTGTCTCTGGCACTGACAAGTCCTCGTGATGCTCCGGTTCCTCATGCGAAGCTCCATCCACTAAGTCCTCATGAGTTGCCTTGTCCTCGTTTAACAGAGCAGCGCGTTCTGTGGCTGAAGTGTTGGACGGGGCAGTGGTAACATAACCTGTAGAAGTAGATCCACTGCCACTGTGGTGAGAACCAGCTTTAGCCACCATCTGAGGCGGGTGGTGCATCTGCTGGGGCATAGCCATGGGAATTTGCATGGGGTAAAAGTTCTGCATGTAAGGGTAGGCTGGCATTGGGTGGTATCCATTGACTGGGATATAGAGCTGTGGGGGCACCATGGGCCGATGCATCTGACCCTTCATTGGCATGAACTGTGGCTGGTGGAAGGGGGAGGAGGTCTTTTTGGGACTGGCATATCTTGAGGCGTTGGCTGTGCCCATGCTAATGTTGCTGACAGGGCTGGTGCTCAAGGAGCTGGTCTGGGTGGTGTTGCTGTTGCCGGAGGTAGGAGCAGAACTGTTGTAGCTGGTCAGGTTTTCCCAGGAGCGCAGACGGGCGTGAATATCTTTGAAACGAGGCCTTCTTGCCAGAAACTCACTCCAGCACTCCAGCATTAGTGTGTAAACCCAGGACGGGCAGTCATCTGGGCAGGGGAGCAGCTGGTGGTTACGAACCATTTCAATGACATCCTGGTTGGAGTAGCCACAGTATGGCTGCAAACCATAGCTGTAGATCTCCCACAACAGAACCCCATATGACCAGATATCTGAGTCTGTGGTGAACTTGCCATACATGATAGCCTCTGGAGACATCCAACGAATAGGGAAGTGATTCCCCATCAGATTGTAGTAATCAGCTGAATATACATCTCCATAGAGACCCAGATCCAAGATTTTGATGCTGAGTTTGTCAGAGACTAGAATGTTGCGAGCTGCAAGATCTTTGTGCACAACCTGTTGATTTGAGAGATACTCCATGCCAGCAGCTATCTGAGTGATGATGTGAAGAAAGTCTGTCTGCTCCAGTGTGGATTTCACAGTCTTGCCATCATCTGAGCTGCCGACATCCGAGTTAGGGGAGCGCATAACCAAGTACTTGTGGAGGTCTCCCATGCTAGAGAAGGAGAAGACCATGCTCATTGGCTGGTCTTTGGTGACTACTCCTAACAGACAGACAATGTTCTGGTGCTGCAGGTGAGAGCGCCGCATGGCTTCATGTCGAAACTCCTCACATATTGAGGAGTCAGCTTTATCCTTCAAAGTTTTAATGGCCACCACTTGTGTCTGCTCTCCAGGTGCAGTGCCGTACAGCTGACCTTTGTAAACTTTGCCAAAGCGGTCCTCGCCAAGCTCCTCCATGAACCGCAGGGCTGACATGTTGATCTCCCTCAGTTTGGCCTGTAAAGCAAAATAAAGTCACTGTTCATTTGACTTGATGAAGTGTTATATAATTTAAGGAGGTAATCCGTTTCAGAGTGGGTGTTACCTGGTGTTTTTGCTGAACGAGTAGAGAGAGTTCTACATCTTGGGTGGGCGAACTGTTGAGTTGGCAACGAGATGGTGTGTCACTGGACGCCTTTTGCTTATTGCGACACATGCAAACCAGAAAGAACAGGCATGCGACAACCAGCGGGATGGCAACAGCAGGGATAAGGATAAGGATAATCTCCTTTCTAGGGTTCTCTGGAGGTTCTGCAAAAAAGAAACACTCATAAATTCCAGAGTTTCCTTTTAACATTTTGTTCAATGTATTTGATTTGTTCAAAGTTGTACAACATTCATAATGGCATTTCCCTGTAACACGCAGTAGATTTTTTATTTTGTATTTGTGGAAAAATTATTATGCAACATTTTGAGCCCTAGATTTATATATTTTTTTGAACTACAAATATAGAGCAGTGTGCAGAAATGGAGGGAAGGTGAAACACTGTTATACGTAGTTAATAGCTAAGCACCATAGTTATATTTTTAGGTATATTTCTTTGATGTAGTGAAGTAATAATGAACAAAAAACTACTCACGACAAGCATGGATGTCACACAGGCCCACCCGGATCTTTGGGTCTAGTGTAAAGCACCAGGGGGCCTCCATCTGCCCTCCAGGATTTCGACAGAAATTGTGTCCCCCCCAGAGCTCGGGGAAGTCCTGCGAGAGGTGGTGACTGTGCGGGTACTGTGCACTCCAGGGCTGGCAGTGGTGCCCAGACCTCGTGACACTCACTGTGCCTCTGTAGTCGGCCCCGCTTCCATTGTAACAGCTGTGGTCTGAAGGGGTGTCTGCAAAATAAAAATGTTAAATCTACGGCCAAATCTGAGTCAAATGTTGAGACTGGAAATTTAAACTTACACGATCCCAATTTTTCGGATGGGACTCCAATTCTCATGCAAGAGGAGTCTTCAGGCGTACCGGGCCGTGGCAGCAGGTGGCAGTTGGGAAGCTGCAGCTGCATTAATATCATGGGGTTTGACCTGGCTATGGTGTATTCTGCATGACACAGGTCGTTTTCCAAAGCCTCACATTCATCCCTGCAGAGCTGACGTTTACGGGGCCCACGGGAGCCTTCGTCACAAAGAGGGAAGACGTAGTAGCAAAAAGAAGGGATGGCGAAATTGGAGCACTGATCGGATAGGTGAGTCGAGGTGCCGATCATTGTGAAGGCAGCTAGAAAAGCATTCAGAAACAGATGTCATTAATAAAGTTGTTTTTCTGTCACCATGCATGTGAATAGATTTGGCTTTTCATACCTGTGATACGATTTTCACTCTCCCCCTGGGTCTGCAGAGACTCCACATAGATGCTCTGGTTCCCAATGAATCGTGCACAAGCTATGCCTCGATATGGCTGGCAGAAACCTTTTTCATTAGACCTACAAAAGACAGAAATGAGTGGAATATTTCATTAACTATTAAAAGACAAAGTAGCAGCAAGATTAGTGCAATATAAACAACATAAGTAACATGAAATTAAAAGAAAGCACAGAGGACACAGACATAAAAAGGTCCCAGCTTTAGGAATCTGTATAGATTAAATCCACTAAGATCAGCTTGTTTTTGCACTTCACTCTCTGCTGGGTTCGTTTATGCACTCTGTTTGTGCAAAGCTTACTTCTCAGACCTGACTTAAGTCCTAATCCACTAAACAAACAGCCACAGCTTAAAAGAAGGAGAGATATCTGCTCCATTCAGCATTTCTATCTTGTGAATGCAAATTTTAGGGAGGTTGCAATATTTATTTTGTGTCTTTTCACTTGCTACAATTAAATTTGCGTGGCCTTGGTAATTACGTTGAGAAAGCTAAAACAGGATAACAGAGATCCAGGAAAAAGGGTGTAACTATGCCTTACACGGCTGGTGTGTCTGAAAAGCTACAAAGGATTTTCAGACAGCGTGAAATCCCAGTCTATTTCAAACCTAACAGACTTACAGACAGAAACTGGTTCACCCAAAGAAAAAAAAAACCTGAGCAACAAACAAAGCAATGTGGTTTACTCCATTCAGTGTAGCGAGCACTGCAGAGAGCGTTATAGCCAAGAAACAAAACACTCCATAAAAGAATGTATCAACACCAGCACGAGAGCAGCACTGGACCCCAGTCCAACGTACAGCTCCACCTCAAAGCCACTAACCACTTCTATGAGGATAGTGAGGTACAGAGAAAAGAAATGATTTGAGAAGTTTTTGAGTTTGGCTATTGTTAGGAAAGACAATGTATTTATCTCCTATTTATAACTTCATCCTCAGACCTAAATTAAAACAGGGAAAACAATAGTGATAACCTTTATGCTAAGAGGTGCGAGAGCACCCACCAGGGGCTTAAATGATAATGCTACATTTACATTTCAGTGCAGTCCAAAAGACCTCGCTAACAAACTGTAAACAAGTAGGTGTGTTAGTTTGTAGTGAGCTGCTCTCTCCATGCAGATATAAGGCAGTGTCTGCCGGAAATCTGACCACAACTGAAGTATAAGATAAACTGCAAAGTGTCTTCACTCAAAAAACATTTGTCCAGTGGACATAATTTAATTTTTCTTTTGCTCTGTATCCTCCCTGAACGACGGGGATTACACAGATATCCACTTTTATTTCACATTACTTCTGACATTGCCTGCTAATTGACTTAATCAATTCAAGCAATTCAGTCAAGCAGTGGTGGTTCTGAATAACCTTTAGAAATGAACCTTAAATGACACAATCTCTTCTTGAATCTCACCTTGTTGAGAGGCTTAACTCAATAAAACTATTTGGAAAAGAGATCCAGCATCAAACCCTAATTACATTAATAAACCATTTTCTGAAATAGCAAATCTAAATTCAGAATTAGAACCAAAAAATGTATTACTTTCAATATGTTTTCTCATGGAAGGTGCTCGCTCAAACAAGACTGAAGTGAACCTGAGCAGAAAGGGCCTTTGTTTATAGAAGTGGTTCCTCGGTGAACTGCTGCTGCAGCCTCCTAGTTTGTGTATAGGCCACAGCTGTTTGGACGTTGCGTCTGCTCTGTGTTATGTTAAAGCTTCTTTAGTACTTTATAGATAATTTATCTCAAGATGTATTTTTTCCTCCAAACGTACCAGAAGTCCTTCTCCAAACATTGGCCTGAGGCTTCAGGATTCATTATGCAGAAGAATATAATGAATATAATACACTATATAAGGTAAACTCAAATGTATGCAGGCCTTAATTATTATACAGACATTCATTTGGATGGCTTGGTGATGGTTATGAATGGAGAGCTAAAACACTGTCCAAATGACTTTTGAAACCTTTTCCACATTGAGCATTCCTGGACGAATGAGGAATACTTCAACAGACATTAACAAAAATAAAAATGTTATTTGTCAATTTGTCATAATACAGGCACATGACTTAAAACGGGGTCAGTGTAACCCTGATGACATACAATCAATGTATCCCCCTCAGCTGAAGATAAGAGACCTGGAAGGGGCCATAAAAAATAGCAGATGAGATAAGCATCAAAAAAGAAACAATTTGAAGCAGAGGACATGAATCAGCAGTCTGTAGTTCAAAGCCGCCTTGTCCAAACCACTGACAGAAGAGAGTCTGACTTTAGTGAGCTATGCCTGAGTCAAGACACAAGAGGAAAAGCTAAATGTCCACATCTCCTCACAACCTCTCGCATCTGTCATAGCAGCGCAACACATCTTCAATCAGGTCTAATTGTCAGAGCCAGACACTGAAGGTATGAATGCTTGTTCACAAGTCCATACATGCCTGTGTTTGCTTTGGGCAGGCAAACATTATACAAGAAATGTACAAAGTTTAAGACAGAGCCCTCCACATTAAGAATACACCCTAGGTTTGTGTAAATAGCACAACTGAGATGAGAGTAAGAAAGTGACTCTACACACCAGTTTTTTAACCACTTGCATAATTTACAATTCACCATATTATAACTGTTCTTTCTTTTCTATAAATTTGGATATTAAACTTTTTTGGTGGAAGCTCTGCCGCCTTCTTGTCTCTGTGGAGATGTTAGAGACAAGCAGGTGACACCATCAGGCCAAATTACATGTCAGATCTATGGAGAGTCTATCTGGTTCACAATAAAAATATATATGCTGCTAATTCTGTTAAGGAAAACTGTCACTTACGATTCATCTGGTCCATGAGTGGGCATCAGACCTGCAAATAAAAAGTGAATAAATAAATAAAGTAAAGTAAATGAATAATAATGATAATAAATAAATACATTTACAATCACTTTTAGCATTGATTTTAACGTAACACTAGTAATTGGTGGGCTGCAGGTTCATGAATGTGATCAAAAACTGGATGGAACTTTTTCCTAATGATAACAGTGTATTTTTCAATGAAACATCCATGAGGAAAATTCATAAATCCTCAACATGACCATTTATATTTGTGACTGGACATCAGAACTCACTTTATTATAACAAAAACATAATTTCACGTAATCATACCATATTTATTGCTGCCTGAGATATGAGTTAAATATTTCAGGAAGCAACACATACCAAGCTTGACGTAGAGGACCCCGGTTGCAGTGATGCTCTTTTGGGAGTTAGACGCCACACACTGGTAGTAGCCCGTGTCTGTGGTGTCCAGGTCTTGAATCCGAAGCTTGGATCCAGACTCTGTTTTTCGGATGGTGATGCGGCCCTGCTCTTGGACCACCGGAGCGTCATTCTTCAACCAGCGGATGGCGGGGCGTGGGTTCCCCGCCACTTTACACTGCAGCGTCGCCGTCTGGCCCTGGAAGTGTGTGATGTTGTTGACTGGCTCCAAGAATTCAAGATAATAACCTGCAGAAGAAAAATATAAAAGGGGGTCAAAATAACATGGAAGTGGATGTATTTGGGATGGATGCTGGGACAATTATCCATCTGC
>JACN01114057.1:0-12472 GCA_000787155.1 Scartelaos histophorus | reverse complement strand
ACTTTGCACTGAAAACTTGTAGCCCCTCTCTCAAACTGCTGCAGTGATTCTCGACATTTTGGTCTTTTGATGAAAACTTGTGGCCCCTCTCTCAAACTGCTGCAGTGATTCTCGACATTTTGGTCTTTTGATTAACCCACTCTACATGATCCTTGTGTTTTTATTTCAATATTTTGCCTGTTAATAAATTCCTAGTATGGAACTCTGCTCCAAATTCGCTCCTGTAACTGAATCACATCGTAAGCTTCATTTCACGGGGGCCAAACTCTGTGGGTGACATCACACTCACTTAGTCACTTCTTTACACTGCAGAGTCTATGCTCAAAAAATTAAAAGAAAAATACAGGAAGTAGCACTGAGTTCTTAAACAGAACCCTTCTATCTATGACATTAACTCGGAAAACTCTGTCAAATATGAAGAGGCAATGCACAAAGAAGGTGTTTTTCTGGCAGTCAGAACATTGGTTTAACTGTTTTCAGTAGTCGAACCATAACTATTGTATAATTTAGACACATTTTGGCCCTTATTAACATTATGGTTGCTAGATAACACAGAATTACTTCTACATACGGTAGAGTGTGCAAAGAATTGGACAAAGTGAGTATGATGGCACCCACCGTGTTCAGCTCCAGTCAAATGAAGCTCATCGAGGCTGGTGGTTATACAGGCAAATTTGGAGTTTAATATTAGGAGTTTTACTAAATAAAACCCCCAGGATCATGTAGAGTTAATATGAACATTTTAAGACATAAATGATGAGGCTCACAGCAGCAGCAGAGAGAGGAGCCACAGTACAGTATTCAGATAAGTCAAATTGAGTCAGAATCACTCAGGCAGACACAGCGACTAGCGTGTTATCTATGTCCATTTATATGCACAGTCTATGCCTCTATATGTAATTTCTGCTGCTCTTGTCCAACCAAGAAGTACAATTTAATTATATATTTTTTACACCCTGAAAAAAGTGTTAAGATACTTCACAAAAAATACAAAATAGATTTAAACAGCACATTTTGAGGAGCCTGTGATGAATATAAGTATTCATGGTCCTAGGAGTTTGATTTTTAACTAAAAGTGTTGCCTGATGCTAGCTAGCTTGTGACTGTGATTATTTGAGAGGGACTGAGACTCAAACAGCACAAATAATCTCACCTGTTGTAGTTCCAAATACATGTAGCTCTTTCAGACAGAGCAGAGCATCCAGTTAACATCACCACCCACACGGAATGTTAATGACATCAGCTGTAAAGTGCAAGTTGATGACATTGTATTTTGCCATGAAATAAATGTTGAACCTGATCATGACGTGTGAAAGGAACAGCTCAGACTTCTTTACAATCTTGCACCTGAAGCAAAGAGAGGCCTTTTGGGGTTTTTGTTCTCAAAGAAGAGGTCTAAATGAAGAGCTCGACCTCTCCTGCTACTGATCAATTTAATCTGTATGGAAATGTTAAACCAAACTATCTGCATGAAGTAACACCAGTTCAATTTAACTGCCCCTAGTGCTCACTGTAAAAAATTGTCTCAATGAAATGGTCCTGAAGCTCAATAGTCAGAAGAACTGAAGGAGTGAAGCCTCCACCCTGCTCACCTGGAGTGTGTGAGATTAAATTTGTCCTCACCTCTCAGTCATGATCACACCCTGAAGAAGCATCAGTTTTTAATGCTTCCTGCCCTCTCACAATTAAGGCTTTTAAAGATTTTGTAACTGAGTGCCTGATATTTTCCTTTACCTCACTTCTTTATTTGAGTTAAAGTGGAATTGTTAACTAATAATTGTCAATGCAAATAGAGCTGAAGTGGGTAGAATAGCCAAAAAGTACTACTAAAGTAAGGCTTTCTATTCTATACTATTCATATGAGCTTCTGCAGAGCTCATTAGGGTCCAAGTGTGTCGTGGGAATCCAAACTATTTAATTTGAATTCATTATTTGTTGTTTTTATTTACTCTGACAATATTAGACTCATATGCAGACATTTCTGTGCCAACATTGTTCTAAGCTATATTATTCAGTTGTCTGAAAGTCCTTGCATTTGGCGGAAGTTCAACACACAGTAACGTTTTGGCCCGTTTTGCAAGTACCCAGTGTGGCACGGCAAACACCACAAGCTCTCTGATTGGTTTTCATGTGCATCAGGGACCTCTTTGATTGGTTTTAAAATGTGTCAGTGGGAGCTCCGCCAGGTGCAACATCTGATTTATTATTTGAAGTGAATGTAAGTAGAAGTAAAGTTAGTTAAACATTACATAGCAACAATATTTGAAGGAGCTGCAAGAAAGACAAACGTTCAAATCATTTCATATTTTTGACATACGCCTTTTGTCACTTTAGACTTACTCACAGCAGGAAGAAGAACCACAACTTTTATTCAACTAAAAGTACTGTTACTTCCTAAAAAATATTACTCAAATAAAAGTAAAAGTATGATGTGTTTCTTTAAAAGTTACTGAAGTAAATAAGTACTTCTCATCTCTTAAATACTGAGCCAATGCAGCAGTTCACTACCTACAACATTTGAAACTCTGATTTTAAAATTTGAAATATTTTTAGCATAAGAAAGGCTGCTTGCATATAAAAAAAACAGAGGAAGAAACAAAATAAAGGACCAAGAAACTGTGTGAGGATTTCCGCAGCATCATCAAACCATCCAACTAAAAAATAAACTAAAAACTAAAATAAGTTATATATTTAGTTCTAAGATTTTTAAGAGGAGATGTGTTCTGTATTTGAGGGAAACATGAAACATCTGCAACTGTCATAGCTTTGTCTCAAGTTATGATGGAAGTTTTTCTGTGGTCAAGTTCCAGGTCCTAAGGGATTTTAACATGATGTAGGAGTTACTGGCTGGTCAGGGAAGGGCAAATAAAGTCTGTGTGGAGCTTGCAGGTTTCTCAGGTTGGTTTCCTCCTTCCCAACAACCCAAAACCATGCCACCATGCTGTATCTGTCCATAAGAGGGCGCTACAGTCACAGATTAACTAGAGTCAGTGAAGAATCATCAGACTTCAGTCCAAACCCTGGAAAGAGAGGCTCAGTGAAGGTGGAGTAAAATGTGTGGAGGTGAGACTTCCATTTGGGAATGAGCTTTCCATTTGGGAAGACCTGGTAGAAGGAAAGATATCCAGCCTCAGAGTCCAGGAACACCCCCACTCGACCTGAGCCAGGGTTACGGCCAAACATGCTGAGAAGTGTCCAGTTACCCTCTTCATTCCTTTCTTCTTTGGAGGAAAAAAGGTGAATTCCATATTTTATCTTCAAACTCCAGGACCGATCATCGTCTCCAAACCTTCTGTCCCTTCTAACGCCTTTGTAACTCACAGCTATATCAACCCACTCTCCTCTCCAGTCTACCTCCCAGTAACAGCGCCCAGTCAGACCAGTGGAGCTCAGTACCTGTAGTTGGTCTGTGAATCGGTCCTCATGATCTGGATATTGCTGCTCCTCCTCCACACGAGTCACTGTTCTGCTGTTTTTAGACAGTTGCAGTTTTCTGTGAGCTGTTTTTGGATCCAGAGAGAATTCACAGGAATCTGAAAAACACAAATGCATGACATCTTTTCCTGTTTATAGACTAATGACACAAGTCACATGACACTTACACTTCCTCGGACCCGGGACCATCCACTGCTCTCCCACAGGATCCAGCCTGAAACATGCACAGCTTTATCAAAAAACTCTCTGTCTGAAGAGAGTGCACAACATCCTGCTCACCTGCTGCCCTCAGGTAGAAGGTACAGGTCCATAGAGGCCAGAACAACCAGACTGACCAACAGCCTGAATCCTCCTTGCCTCTTTCCCATGGACACTCCACACTCACCAGTTTCACCACTCACCAATTTAACATTGAACTGAAATTTGATTTGGATTTTTGCATAATGAGTTATACACATATCTCTCACATCAGTGATGCACCTTAATGCTTTCCTGTCCTTTGTGCTTTTCAGACTGCTCTGAATGTCTTTGTGCTCATATTTACACTGGGGTTATTTATAGAGATATTTATAACTTTATACATGGATGGGGGACGGTACATGGATGGAGGTGGAAGGTGGAAGGTGGCTATGAAAGGAAGGACTGACAAGGATTGCAATGATGCTTAGGAATGGCTGGAAAACCAGATGGTGGCTCAAACACAAATTATGGGAATAGTGAGAGGGGCCAGTCAAAGAATTCTCTTCAGTGGACTGGTCAGAAAGTGTGGAGGAGCTTGATATGAACCGGAAGGAGAGGTATGAGTGTGAGGCTGCATGGGTTGGTGGAGTGGTGGAAGGAATTATGCTGCCTAAAGAACGGTCTTTGGAAGGTGAATGGACAAGTCAAGCGAGCTTGACTAAATAGAAAAGGACATTGTCAGAATGATGGAGGAGTTGAAATGTCTAGAACTTGCGCGAAATTGAGCACTAATGAAACTAAGGTGGAAGAAGATGCGTGAGGACATGGTTCATGACACAGATTGAGGGAGCATAAAACTGGGTCAAATTGATGCTGAATGAACGGATTAGGAGCCAACATTCTTGAGGAACGGCGAGAAGATAGAGTGTGACACAAGGTGGTAAGTGAGGTTTCGGCTAGGCAGATGCATGTTAAGATGATGGAACATGTTGTTGAAGGTGATAACTGAACTGCACAAGCAGAACGAGATGGAAGTTAGAGTTTGATGTCAAGCATCTTAATTTCAAAGAGCATGTGGTAGAAGGCAAAAGAATTTCAGTGACCTGGAACTTGAGCATCTTGAATGAGGGATTGTTCGAGGAGATTAAAGTGGATTGCAGGATTGCAATTGCTGGAGGAAGGCATGGTGGAGGTAGGCTGTGTTTGGCTGAAGAAGAAGCTGATTCATAGTCCAGCTCCTGAATCGCAGTTAATCATATTAACTCCATTAAAATTTTTAAGGAGTTGAAATGTCTAGAACTTGCGCGAAATTGAGCACTAATGAAACTAAGGTGGAAGAAGATGCGTGAGGACATGGTTCATGACACAGATTGAGGGAGCATAAAACTGGGTCAAATTGATGCTGAATGAACGGATTAGGAGCCAACATTCTTGAGGAACGGCGAGAAGATAGAGTGTGACACAAGGTGGTAAGTGAGGTTTCGGCTAGGCAGATGCATGTTAAGATGATGGAACATGTTGTTGAAGGTGATAACTGAACTGCACAAGCAGAACGAGATGGAAGTTAGAGTTTGATGTCAAGCATCTTAATTTCAAAGAGCATGTGGTAGAAGGCAAAAGAATTTCAGTGACCTGGAACTTGAGCATCTTGAATGAGGGATTGTTCGAGGAGATTAAAGTGGATTGCAGGATTGCAATTGCTGGAGGAAGGCATGGTGGAGGTAGGCTGTGTTTGGCTGAAGAAGAAGCTGAGGCATAGTCCAGCTCCTGAATCGCAGTTAATCATAACTCCATTAAAATTTTTAATCTTGAAATCTTGGTTTCACCTGACTGCAGAGAGTGGTGTGGTCTTACCTGACAGACAGTAGGGGGTGGTGTGGTCTTACCTGACAGACTGCAGGGGGTGGTGTGGGTCATTCTGTAGACCAGTCAGGAGCTCTGCTGAGGGTCCTGGATGGTTGTACCTCAGGTCTAATTCTCTGAGGTGGGAGGGGGCGGAGCTCAGAGCTGAGGCTAGAGCAGCCCCTCCCTTCTCTGACACCAGACATCCAGACAGCCTAAAGACACTCAGCATTACACTCATTTGGACACAAGGGGGCAGCATTACACCGGTGTGTGTACAATGTAGACATAGTCCTCATGAGACTTGTCCATACTAACAGCTTGGCTGCCACCTTCCAGACAAGAAGTTTGCATGTGGGATCTTCACACTCTCACTGACTTAGTCACTTAGTCCACTTTTTGATAGTCTATGGACTCACCTGAGGGTTTCCAGTCTGCAGGTGGTACTCTTCAGGCCAGAACTCAGTTCCTCCACTCCTGAGTTCTGGAGGTTGTTGTTGCTGAGATCCAGATGTATCAAACCGGAGAAGCTGAGGGCTGAGGCCAGAGGACCACAGCTGTGAGGGGAGAGGTCACAGCTGGAAAGACTGAGAAGAGAGAGGAATATTAAAAAGTAGCCACACCATAGAACTGTTTAAATATAGTTTGCACTCACATGACTTTAGTGGAGGCTTGGACAACCGGCAGTAGCCTCATAAAAACCTCCTCTGAGGGCTTGTATTTCTTCAGGTCAAACTCCTTTAAGTCTGAGTCAGAGGACAGTAAGAGGAAGGCCAAAGCTGACCACTCAGCTGGAGACATGTTTCTTTTAGAGAGACCTCCTTCTCTCATGCTCTTCTGTATCTGCTCCACCAGACTGTGGTAATTCAGCTCATTCAGACAGTACAACAGGTTCAGACTTCTTTCTGGAGACAGAGCCTTATCCATCTTATTCTTAATGTACCATACTATTTCCTGATTGTTCTGGAAGCTTTCCGTCTTAGTCAACAGACCTGGGAGCAGGCTCTGATTGGTCGAGAGAGATAGTCCCAAGAGAAAGCGCAGGAACAGGTCCAGATGTCCGTTTGGACTCTGTAAAGCCTGGTCCACAGCAGAACAGTAAAACCTCCACTCAGCTTCTGTTGTTGGTTTCCTTGATTTCACTTTAGAAAGCCGCAAACTTTTTAATATCCGTGATCTCCTTTTCCTTGGTTCAGTTCTCTCAGAGGTCTGTTCTGTGGACAGCAGGTTGACTCCAGAACTGTAGAAGGTCTGATGGACGTGAAGAGCAGCCAGAAACTCCTGCACACTCAGATGAATGAAGCAATAGACCTTGTCTTGGTACAGGCCTGGCTCCTCTCTAAAGACCTGTGTGAACACTCCGGAGTACACTGAGGCCGCTGCAGCGTCCAGCCCACACTCGCTCAGGTCACTCTCGTAGAAGATCAGGTTACCTTTTTGTAGCTGCTCAAAAGCCAGTTTTCCCAGAGACTTCACCATCTCCAAGGTCTCTGGAGTCCAGTGAAGGTCTGCTGCTGATCCCTGATAATACTTGATGTTCTGAACTTTGGCCTGGACCACCAGGAAGTGGATGTACATCTGCGTGAGAGTTTGGGGTAGCTCTTGTCTTTTTGTTTGTTCCAGAAGCTTCTGTAGAACTGTGGAGAGGATCCAGCAGAAGATTGGGATGTGGCTCATGATGTGGAGGCTGCGGATACTCTTGATGTGGGAGATGATGGCTGTGGCCTGGTCTCTGAACCTCTTCCTGAAGTACTGCTCCTTCTGTGGGTCAGTGAACCCTCGCACCTCTGTCACCATGGAGATGCACTCAGCAGGGATCTGATTGGCTGCGGCGGGACGTGTGGTTATCCAGAGGCGAGCAGAGGGAAGCAGCCTCCCCCTGATGAGGTTCACCAGCAGCACCTGCACCGAGGTCCTGACTGTAGGGTCGGTCAGGATCTTGGTTCCATTAAAGTCCAGAGGAAGTCTGCACTCGTCCAGACCGTCAAAGATGAAAACAACCTGGAGCTTTTGGAAGCTACAGAAACCTTTGGATAGACTGAAGAAGTGGTGCAGCAGCTCCACCAGGCTGAACTGTGAGTCTCTGAACACATTGAGCTCTCTGAAAGTGAATGGGAACAGAAGCTGGAGGTCCTGGTTGGCCCGACCTTCAGCCCAGTCCAGACTGAACTTCTGAGTCAGCACTGTTTTCCCCACACCGGCCACACCCTTTGTCAGCACAGTCCTGATTGGTTGCTCTGTGAGCTCTGCTTCCATTGGTCCTTGTCTGTTGGCATGACCTTTAAAAATGTCTTCACATGTGATTTGGGTTTCTGGAGTGGTCGGTTTCCTGGACACTGCCTCGATGTGCCTGACCTCATGTTCCTGGTTGACCTCTGAGGCTCCGCCCTCTGTGATGTAGAGCTCTGTGTAGATCTGGTTTAGAGGGGTGGAGTTTCCTGCTTTAGCCACGCCCTCAAACACATGGCTGAACCTCTGCTGCAGATGCTTCTTCAGTTTACTCTGAACAGTGTCTGTTGACCCTGATTAAACAGACAAATAAAGGCCGTTATAAAGGTGAGTCCTGTGGTGAACTTTAGACTGAGTTCTTATATTGTTATTGTATTACAGCTGTGGAGGCGTTTGGCCAACTGCTCCTGATTCATCCTCTTCAGGAAGTCCAGAGTGATGTTAAGAACTGCTTCTCTGCTACTCGACTCCTGTTCACTCTCTGAGCATTCTGGGTAATCTGAGGCGAGGACCCTATGGAACTGCCTCAGCTTCTCTTTTACAAAAGACAGGATCTCCTCTTCTAGTTGCTGAAATAGACAAAATCTAACACTCATGCAGGTGGAAGTACAGGTGTGTGATACTGCTCAAGAATTTTTAAAATGTCTTTAAAATTCTCTAGAATCAATCAAGTAGAAGGATATGAAAATAAAATTTAAAAAATGTTGTTTCTTCATTGGCTCTTAAGCTAGAGTATCACATTTGGTGCTTTTTTTTTAACAACTTATCAGAGCAATAGGGCTTCAACAACAAGTCAGTGAGCCTGTACTTACAGAAAACACAGCTTTCAGCAGAGGGAGCTCTACTTTGTCTCTGTCTGGGCTTAGTTTCATTCTGTGGGATAGTACATACAGTTATGTTCAAATTAGCATGTTGTTTTAAAATGTGAGTAAAGTTCAAAGTCCTTATAATATTGGTTATTTCCATTCATTGGGAACACTGCACATTATTTTTACATCAAGACATGAAGAAAAAGGTATCAATATTTTAATTTATCGGAAATCAACGAAAAAATGATATTGGGCTGTTCAAAAAAATAGCAGTGTCTGCATTTTCATTAGAAATTCAAATATTTACTTAATAAACTGAAAAAAACTTTAAGATTTAGCATTCCTGTGAATCACTAAACATTATAATATTTAGTTGTATAACCACTGTTTTTGAGAACTGCTTCACATTTGTACTACATGGAGTTGACCACCTTCTAAACAGGTATTCCAGCCCAGGAAGATTTGACAACCCTCTACAATTCCTCTGCATTTCCTGGTTTCCTCAGAAACAGTAGGGTTTTTTTCTATTGGATTAAGATCCGGGGATTTGTCTTGCCACTCCACACATTGATTTTGTTGGTCTGGAACATAGACCGTATATATGAATGGACATACCTAACGCGTTAGCCGCCGCCTGCCAAATAGGAAGTGTGACAGAAGGCTCTTCCGGCTCCTTCTGACCCTAACTCCCATTGACTTACATTAAGATCTTGTCGCTCATCTCTCTGCTACTGTGATCCTCTTCATCTTGGTCTTAAAATGTTCTTATTAACCCACTCTACATGATCCTATTTTGTTAGTCAAAAAAATCCTATTCATAACATAGAGCCTGGCTCCAGATTCGCTCCTGTAACCGTTAGCATCGCGAGCCTCATCTGAGCGGCACTGAACGCTATGGGTGATGTCAAACTCGCTTAGTCCACTTTTTTATACAGTCTATGGTCTGGATGCTGCTCTCTTACTGTTTGTGTGTTTGGGGTTTGGTTTTGTCTTGTTGAAACACGCATTTCAAGGGCATTTCCTCTTCAGCATAAGGCAGCATGACCTCTTCAAGTATTCTGATATACGCAAATTGATCAATGATCCCCGGTATGCGATAAGTAACCCCGACACCATAGTAAGAGAAACAGCCCCATATCATGATGCTTGCACCACCAGGCTTCACAGGCTTCACAGTGAACTGTTGCTTGAATTCAGTGTTCGGGGGTCGTCTGACAAACTGTCTTCAGCCCTTAGACCCAAAAAGAACGATCAGTCCACAAAATTTTTCTCCATTTTGCTTTAGGCCAGTTGATATGTTGTTTGGCAAATTGTATCCTTTTCAGCACGTCTTTTTTTTAACAGTGGGACTTTGAGGGGGCTTCTTGTCAATAGATTAGCCTCACACAAGTATCTTCTAATTGTCACAGTCCTCAGAGGCAACTTCAGACCATCTCTGATCTCCCTGGAGCTGATCATTGGCTGAGTCTTTCCCATTCTGGCTATTGTTGGATCCATTCGAATGGTAGTCTTCCGTTTTCTTCCATGTCTCTCTGGTTTGGCTTTCCATTTTAAAGCAATGGAAAATCATTTTAGCTGAGCAGCCTATAATTTTCTGCACTTCTTTACATGTTTTCCCCATTCCATTCAACATTTTAAGTAAAGGCTGTGTAGGGGATTTTCCAAGGAAGTAGGAGTACAGTGACTGTTTGTCGTTTTTCAAATGCTGCAGAACCACCTCCTCCTTACACCAAAAACCTTTACAGCTGCTGCTGGTTCTGCTGCTACTATTCTCTTTTTACTATTATCATAATTGCAACAACATTCAGAGTTATAAATTAGTAAATTGTGCCTTGCGTCTGTGGAGTGTGTAAGAGCCGAACGTAAACCACATAATCTCAGTGCGTTGGCCAATAGAAAACAAGGTATTTAGAAAACATAACGTTGGAATCGCTCTTCCTATGTAATCAACTGTTCTCCACTATATTCAAAATACAGACAATTTACACACAAAATAAAGCTGTTGTATTTTATTATCTTAAACTTTTATTATCTTATCTTATGGTGTTAACTATGTTTTAGAGAGATGGATAATCTATCCTGTCATTCATAGGAAGGTGATTTGGAGCTAGACCCCTGTGAGAGGTCAAAGGTGAGACGAGTAAAGAGAAGGACCTATAGAAGCACTTACCCCTGATCTTGAGCAGCAGCTGTAAATAGAAGGCCTTCATCTCTGGACTGGTCACTGTTCAAAGAAACACACATCAGGCCAGAACCAGGAACTTCTGAACTCCTATAACAAAAGCACCCAAATTCACGTGTAGTTTTATCTGCATTTTGCCAGAACAAAGCAGAACAAAGCCAGAACTGAGTTCCCTGCATCTCATGCAATGGACTTGGTGTAAAAGAGGGGTAACTTGAGCTTCAGACACAGTAATGCGTTCACCTGAGTGTTTTAACAATTTCCTTAAAACTAATGTGTGAATGGGGCTCAAGATGTGGCTTTATCTGCGTCAGATACAATAACCCTGCTCTCATACATTTACATGCACAGACAACGCTCACTCTGTATACACAGGTCAGAGAACTGGACTGGGGCAAACTGGGGGCTACGAAATGTTCAGGGGCATCAAGTAATTTAGCATTGCCACTGAAACCTTGCAGCTGAAAATGATAATAAATAGGCTATGGCTGCCATACATATTTAACTTTACCATAATTAATCAGAGTGTCAGAGTGATTAATCAGCTGTAGTTCATAAAAGAAAGAATGAAAGGCACTTTGTTGTCCCCCATAAGGAAAAAAAATGCTGCTTATCTAAAATGAGTGAGTAAACATCCGGACACAAGTCTAATATTTTTCTGGCTATTTCTAATCTCATTCCATCAAACCCTCTCCTAGTCTGTGCCTAATGAACTGTGCTGTCACCTACAGCAGGTATACAAAGTCCACAAACCTTTTAAAGTCTGCATCCCAGTCTTTGGACCAGTCACTCTTTAGAGATTCTGGACCTGATCTGTGTCGGTCCATGCTGACCCTGCAAACTTACAACAACAGGGAACATTAGACAAACCATGGAATTATGAAATACTCAAGTAAGCATTAAACGAGGAGCCGTGCATTACACAAAAACACAAAGTGTATTAAAACTGCATGATGCACAACACTGCATAGCCGATGAGATCTGGGCCTCTATTGCTCGGGTGCTCAAGGCCTGTTCCTGTGCCTCTGTGCTGTTCTTCAGACCCCCCTACTTCAGTTATGTTCTGCTGGTACAGCCTGTCCTTCTATGATGGTCCCACCAGCACCTCTTCCTCTGCACTCCACAGTCTGAAACATTCTCGCAGCAAGTCATCTGTTGGGGATTTGTCCTTGATGTACTGATGGATCTTGGATGTTTTGACTGATTGATTGGATGTTTCATCCTGGACAGTGGTTCCCACACTCACTAGTCCTCGGCCTCCTTCCTTCCAGCTCACGTACAGTCTCAGGATGCTGGATTTGGGATGGAACCCTCCATGCATGGTCAGGAGCTGTGGTCTGTATCTCCTCCTCTTGGACAGCTTATGATTCCTGGCAGAGCATAGCTGTTTATTGTCGTTGAGCTGCATCTTGGGACTTGACTCACTTGTTGCAGGTATTTGGCCGTAGCTGCTTCCCTTGTTGCCTCTTGTGGGTTGCTATTTACTTGTGGAATACCACCTGACCTCAGATTAGTAGTTATACAAGGCCTCTATTTTGTGGTAGCCGTGAAGAGGTAGAATTGGGTTCAGTAAAAACTATGTTGCACAGAATGTGATGTAACACAAAGAGGCTGGATCCAGTACGCATGTGCTATGGTTGAATGAATAGGTAACTGGCATCACAGCGGCAATGTACAAGCATGGACACAGAGAGCAGGAGTATTGTGAAGGTGAATACTGTATTGATAATGTAAAACCAGAAACAAAGCTCAAACAACACATTAATAGTCATATTTAATAATAATAATAATAATA
>KN503795.1:9894-21514 GCA_000787155.1 Scartelaos histophorus | reverse complement strand
AGCCCCAAAAATACGGTAATACAAATAATTTAAGACCAAAATGACATGGCTCACTGCAGCAGTTACAGGGAAAGGGGTGACAAATTTTCTATGTAAAGTGACTTGGACCCAGAGTGGATAGAGACTGAAGCGTCACCGTGCTCACTCGCTATGTGGAATGTGGTGGCTAGTGGGTAAGCAATGTCCATTTACGTGCACATTCTATGCATGTAATTCACAAAATCTAGTAAAGTATCGTGCTAACTCATATTCCCTCAAAATCAGTCCATCAAAGTTATGAAACGCTTTAAACTGTAACACTGTAGACAAACCTGCTGCTTTTGTTCAAGAAATTTTCCAGAGTCATCATTCGTGATGGTGGGTGACAGCTGTGGCTCAGTGGGGCGGGTGCAGTCCTTCTATGGATGGAGGAAATCTTACTTTGATGAAATGCCATTCTCAAGTACTATGACTGACACACTAATATTATCCGCAAAGAGCCGTATGACGCAAGAATCACTCCAAAAGTTGGCCAGATGCTCCGCTGATCTTCCTCAATCACTGTAATCTGAAATTCTTCCTCCTCCTGGGTTTTTAGTGAACTTTTCCACTCAAATATTCATCATTTTCTTTTGAAACCGAGATGCTTGAAGACATGTGGGCGCACTCAGGCCAGAGGAAATGAAAATGGTCTGTGAATCAATGGTGGTTTTTAATGCCCTCATCAGTTTGGAAGACAACGAGCAGGAACAATGGCCCCACAGCCTCTCACACAGAAAGATAAATAAGAGATTGCACTGTTCTTTTGAGTTGTATTTTTAGCGCTGGGGCATGAGAGAAAAGGTGATATTTTAAAACACAGGAGCTCAGAAGTCCGAAGGCACGGATCAGGATGGAAAATTATTGGATCCCACAAAGGGTAATTAAAGCAGACCTATTATTCCAAATCGACTTTTCACAGTTTTTAAACATGTTATAGTTGTTTCCTCGTCTCATTTACCCCCTCGAAGTTGAATTTGGAGTGATCCATGTTTGTTTGAGCAATCGTTAAGCTTTACTTACTTCATTCTCTAATTTTATTTTAATTTGTGACTTATACAAGATTCTGCAGTATGGTGTACTCATTTTGGTACCACTACAAACTGATCTGTGAATCCTTTTGCATCAGCTCCAATTGGGCACTGTAGTTTTCTAACATAGTAGTTGGTGGATTTGTTTCTTTTATTAAGTCATTTTAGATGAATATTGCAATTTAAAATGTTCAAATGTGCATATATTATTGTGTAGATGTGTAAAAATAGAATTTCAACTATAGAGTTTATATATGTATATATCAGCAAAAAGGTTCCAGAAACTCAGTCAATATGTTAACTGATGCTTCAAGAATTCTTTAGATGAAGATGATAATAATTATAGTTAATATTAGTAATTTTTTTATAAGTATTATTTTTTGGCATTTTATCTTGCATAAAAGAACATAAGAATATTGAGATTGGTGGTCATATCGGCTGTGGTCATACTGTCTTGGCAAAGTCTGATCTCGTCAGATCTCAGAAACTAACCAGGGCCGGGCCTGGTTACTACTTGGATGGAAGACCACTGGGGGCAAAGTCTGATCTCGTCAGATCTCAGAAACTAACCAGGGCCGGGCCTGGTTACTACTTGGATGGAAGACCACTGGGAATTCCAGATGCCACAGTGGGGCACCAGTTGCAAAAAAAAGAACTGTTGTTTCACCCACATTGCCTAATATGGAAGTGGTGGTCGGAAGGGCCAATGGCACAGATTGGCAGCCTCGGTTCTGTCAGTCTGCCCCAGGGCAGCTGTGGCTACAATAGCAGCTTATCACCACTGAGTGAATGAAGAATGTAAAGTGCTTTGGGTATCTTGAAAAAAGGTGCTATATAAATGCAAGGGTTAGATAGTTAGATTGAGTAGAAACAGTTGTGATATTTTATTTTAAAAGAATTGGGAGACAATATTTCTTACAGTGTGCTAAATTATTTTAAATATTAGCACGTCAACGTTATCGAATGATGCATGTAATAAGCCCATAATGTCCTCTGCAGTTGTCTGTTTTCTCATGTTCATGATCTACTCTCCACTCCATATACTGTAAGTCTTTTTCTTCCTTTTCGATATAAACCACTTAATGTTTTGTTAAGTAAAAACCCAAAGAATTACCCCAATAATAAATCCAATTCAGAACAATTTGATCCTTTTAGAAATTATAGCCAGTCCAGTCGTCTCCAGTCCCATTGTCTCCCTTTCTGACTCTCCCCGTCGTTCTTATGTTTCTAATTCTTTTATTAAACCTGAATGAGGGCCCTGTCTGCGATTCATCTTCATATCTTTGTTCTGTTGCCTGTTGAGTGTGACACTGACTGCAAAAAGAGCCCATGATAAAACAACTTTCCACGTCTTATGTCTGAGTAAAGAAGATGGATATGTGTACGGCATATTCACATGCAACAAACAAACCGCCCACACCACCCCTGCACCCATAGGTGCTCCCAAAACAAGCTAACAACCTCAAAAAGTCCACAGGAAAGTAAGGTGACAGATAATGCTCTATGTGGGTATATTTTATAGCTCAAATAGTAAAAAAGTGGGACACTGGTAGGTGATGCTTTAAATAAACACTACTGCAATGCATTATGGTCAATTTGAAGCTAAGTTTACCTTGATGTTTTCCACTACTATTAGTTTTATTTTGAGTAATTCCTCTTCTTATTATTATCTTATTAATAGTTCTATTTTGAGGGGTTTTTTTTGGGTTTCATACATGTTTGAGCAATCCTGTGTTGTATTGTATAGATTTGCTTCTACAGTATAAATTACTTAATGTAATTGTATTAAAAAACAAACTGTTAGGTTTAAGCTCACCTAAACATTGTAAAATACAAGAAGAAAGACAAGAGATTATTCAGTTTTACTCGCGAGGAGAACGAACAGAGAGCGTCACTTCAGGTACAACCTCTATCTGTCCTGAAGCCCAATGCCGCCTCCTCACTTTTATTTAGAAAGGTCCTAGTTACAATGGATGTTTTCATGTTTTCAAACGTCAATTAAAACGGTTTGCCTCATGAACATCTCAATGCATTATGGTACAGACAGATGCTGTAAGTCTTATTAAAGTGATAGTAGCTCTGTCAAAGCCATGAAAAACGGAATCTGAATAATCCACAATATTGACCTCCAGTCTGTGGCCCTGTGCTTCCAACAGGTTTCAATATCTCTTCCTCTATGAAAACAGTTTGAACACCCCCAAGTTACACCGTTTTGGACAAGAAGTCAATGCACCTGTTTCTACTACTGTTGTTTGAGATCAGTACTGCATATTACAAGTGCACATTTGTTTTTCTTGCATATTTCATCCGTATGGTATAGCACTCGACATATGGTCCTATATTGTGCAATTCTGCTATTATTAGTCTGTCTACATCTCCAAAGCTCAAAATGATCTGTTCCGCATGGTGAGTTCAAGAAGCAATTCGAGTTAAAAACTAGATTTTACTTTTAGTTCTGTAGAAATGGGCAATATTCAAATGATCTTAGTGGATGTGTATGTAGTTTAAAACACAGTAAAGCACTTCCTGTATAGATGGTCACTCTAATTGTGCAAGTGTGTGTTAATTGAATGAGACAAAAGCACAACTCCAGGTTTTTTTGAGGAAACAACATTACTAGTATAAGAGATCAAAAAACAGCATAATAAAAAAGCCTTTAACACAATGTCAGGTCTTTTTGCCTGTAGCAGACTGAATTTCACATTGAGGTTACATTTGCCTCTAATTGTATGTATGTCTCAAAGTGCTGTGACCCATTTCTGTGCGTTTCCCTGTGAACCTGCTCCTCTCAGTCCCCAGTCATAATGAACAGCAGCCGAGGAGGCCATTTGCAACAGATTTATACCTCCAGGGCCAAGTCTCTGCCTCCCAATCTCCACTCTTTATTGTTCCATAGCCAGGATGAAGTCACTCTCTTTCTCCTTAGCTACCTTTAGTGCCAAGGATATGAGCAGCAGTAAAGAGGCAGATTCTTACTACCAAACAAATTTTTATTCTCGCTTCCAATCAAATTTCAATCAAATGTTTTATCAATGAAACTAATCCACGCCCGGTTTAACTCTGTAAGTCCGCTCCCCCATAGGGTTTTGGAATTGACGTTCATATTTTCTACATTTTTTAAACTTGACTCTTGACTATTAGTTTAGAGTTACTTAAAGATTCTGTATTCAAAGGATAGTTTGGGTTTTTGACATGAATCTGTATGGCATCCCTGGCAGTGTTTCCCCACCTTGTGAGCCGAGTTCTTGCCGGTTTTGGTGCAAAGAAGTCTGGCAAGTTGGTTGGGGTTACAAAAAAAAAAAAAGCATTTTTCTTCTCAAAACAATGTGTGTTCAAAAGAGTGATACATTTGCATCATAAAACCAATGTCCATGAAAAAGTCAAACTCATAATCCCCCCCCAAAACTACTGCAAAAACAAAAATGTTGATGTGCAAAGAAGTTGTCAGTTCATATAGAAACGTGTAGGAAAGTGCTTCTGCAACATTAAAAACAAAATAAAAATCCCTATATATAAAATAATAATTTAACTGTAAAATAAAGGAAGAAATAAGCTCCTTTAGCAGAGGAAGCTCGGGAGGGTCCTTATTTTAATAGATCCATGATCCAGCGGTGAGGAGGTTTCCCACAATCCACTGCACAGATCAAACCCAACGTTTCCAAACTAGAAGTTTTGGTTAACACCAATTTTGGGCATTTAGAGACAAGTTGAGTTTCCTCCTGTTGAAGCGCCTCATGTTGAGACACACGAGGAAGAAAAGTGACGAGGGCAGAACAGAGAAGGAAACAAGCGAAGCGGCCAAATCAGCATTAAATATAAGCATTATATCGATATATACGATATGTCAAAATCCATATTGAGTTTTGTAGCGGGGTTCTCCAACACAACTCAGGCTCAGTCAAAAAGGCTCAGTGTACTTTATTAGACTCTTCCACAGAGCAAAAAGTGCAAAAAATATTTACAGTGGTTTTAAAAAGTCAATTTATTGGCACCACAACAGGTAGACTTCTCCTTTAAGCCTTTACTCAGGGCTCGCTTGATATATTCGATATATTGAGATATCGCCCACCCCTAGCTCAGACTGATGACGCAGCAACCCGAGAGAGTGATAAGTATATAAGCTTATGTCACCGTTATCACCGTTATCATAGTCAGACATGTTGCCGTTAACTTTCTGAGCAGTAAACACAGTGAAACAGGAGCAGCTTCACCTGACGTCTCCAGCCAACTTGCCGGATACTTTCGGCAGCACCAGAACTGGGCAAGAACTCGGCTCACAGGACACGGTCCAGGGTGAACTATCCCTTTAAGACATGAATGCTATGAGCACTCAAACCTCAAATGCAGAACAGTACAGGATTAATGAACATTAATGAAGCAATTAAATACAACCTTTTGTGATATAATGAGAACAAAACAAACAAAGAACATTTTAGTAGATTTTTCCACACTACGTCCCCTTTAATACTAGCCAGAAAAAAATACAAACTCTAAATTGAAGTCACTGTTGTAAATGAGAATTTTTCTGCCGTGTATGTAGTGCCAGGCAGCTCCGAGCTTGATTGTGCAGTGGAACAGGGTGGTTCTGGGATGCGGCGTTTCCCCCTCTGCTGGTGATTGCCTGGCACAGCCTAAAAGGGCTGAGAAATACGAGCTCAAGTGTGATTTCAGCTGATGACTTCTGCTGTTTCACGCTGTGTTCCTTTTTACAATGGACTCGCGCTGTCTTTTTCCCGCTCTAGTCTTTCATTCTCTCCAATGGGACAAGTCATTATTATCTCAACTTGTTTGTCTGCTAAAATACAAGAGGCCGCTTTTGTTACTTCAGAGGTTTTGTGTTCTGGCCAATGACTATCCCTTGTGTCCAAAAAGACCCAAAAAGACTTCTCCTGAATGGTAAGGTAAATGGAAGTTTAGTCAGTCTGCCTACTCCCCTGCATATTAACACGGTTTTTGATTTTCCGATGTTAAACCAATCAAATATTTTAACTATGAACATACTAAATGTCACCAGGTACATACAGACGAGATACAAATACCAAAAGGCATTCATATCTTAACAAGGTTCTTTTAAAGGTATTACACAAAATTGGATAATTTGAACTTTTAGCCATATTAGAATGTGGTTATCTCATCAGAAACATACCTAGAGTTGTGTTTTTATTCATTTACATGCTTGAATAACTCTTTATTATTAGTCTGTCTACATTTCCAAAGCTCAAAATGCTCCGTTCCACCTTGTGATGTCATGCAGTGGTCTAGTTGTTGAGCTAGCAGTTCACTTTCACCTTTAATTCAGTAAAAATGGACAATTCCAAGGCATAATAATGATACTTTTAGAATTACAACCTCCCCATTCAAGTTAATTGCTCTATAGTTTCTAACAGCGATTTGGCATAAGTTGCATTTCGAGTACCACTTTACGATGGATTGTGACTCCGTGACCAAAGCTGACACTCTTTTTTTTTTTTAGTTTTGATAGTTGAAAAACAAAAGCGTCATCCAAACTTTTCCCGGTTTGAACTTTGATTAAAAAGTCTCGGGCTGGCACACTACCGCACAGTCGGCCATGCTGGATCCCTGGGTGGCGCGTAGCATTTGCAAATCAATAACGGTGACTCATCAGTTCATGTTTGAAGAGATTAGATTGTATCCTCTCGATGGAAACTTTTATTCTGTGGTATTTTTTAATTACTCTTACAGTACAAGGTTTTGTGGGGTCGCCATGGTTATAATAATTTTGAGTAATTTCTATTGAGAGGCAAGAATGAAAAGGCCCGACTATTGAGTTGTTTGACCTGCTGGCGTATGAACTAAATGATGTACAAGGTAGATTAACTGTTGAACGAGGCGAAACTTTTATGAGAGAACATCTTGTTTATTCCTTGAACTGGTCTGACTTATGGCCCACATGATTCTTGTCTTTGCGGCTCTGAGAAAAAAAAGCTCATTTTGACTTTTGAATGCATCTTTACACTGCCTTAATCAAATCAAAATCATAAGTAGATGTGTTTCTCAGAGGTCTGTTTTATTTATTTGATGTTTTTCACTGATGGGTTAGTCAACACAAAAATATTGCTATGTCAATACCAGACTGTATAAAGAAATGGACACAGGGCGTCACACATTTAGCTCCAGGCAAATCAAACTGACCAAGGCTCGCAGCTGTCGGAGCAAATTTGGAGCTTCCATATTAGGAATAGGAATTTTTTAACATACAAAACAGCGAGGCCGTTGTGATCATGGATCTATTAAAATAACTAGATTGGGTATTCCTAGCTTGTAGAGGACTGCAATTGACGCAGTGACACTCACTGGTATTTCAGCGAAAAAAACCCCATGGGCTGAGAAAGGATTTTCCTCATAGAGGCAATGTAACCACAAACTGCTCGTGTTCGGCTGATAGGACCTGCAACTTTCAAAAATGTGGGATATTGTGGCGATTTTTACCTATTTTTAGATCATACACATTTTCTCAGCTCAAAATCCTTCAGTTGTCCTAAAAAATGCTTTTTAATCGTTAGCTCCGACTACGCCCTAGCTCCTCTCGCTCTGATTGGTCAAAGTGACCATGTGTTTCAGGAGCCCGCGCTCCGTGTGTGTGCTCACGTGCACTTGTGTGTGCTCACGTGCACTTGTGTGTGCGGAGAAAAGACACTACTGCACATGCTCGGTCGGCCCACGGCCGCCGGAAGTAGCCAGGCTAGACAGGCTAAACAGCTAGCGAGGGTTAGCTATGTTAATGTATATATTACAGTTTATGATCAATACTGATTGATCTATGAAAAAAGTATTTATTCTAATGTAAAAATATCCATACTTAATGTTTCTAAAAACTAATTGCAACTTTTTAATCAAACTGCCATGTTACTGTGTTGCATGTTTGAGTAATGCTGTATTGTCCTGCATGTGATGTGCAGGACAATGAGCCTAATTCAGGCTTACGTCTCAAATCAGGAAAAAAAGTGATTACAACTTCCAGTGTAGTTACCAACACTAGACTCACCTACAGGCTGTAATATGTACGGTTGTAATTGTTAATTAGCAGAACATAACAACACTACATTGACGTTTAGATTAACTAAAACTATTTTCAAAAATGTCCTAGATTTTGTCAAACTTACTACCGCAAACAGAGGCCACCAGAAAGTGTAATTGCTTCTTTCCAAATGTCTTCCTGGTTTGTAGCATGAATAGAGCCCATAGTCTTGGGGAAGAATACTTCAGTGTGTTCAGTTACCGTCTCAACAGAGTTGGTCAGTGTGTCCCATCTGGAATAGGGTCATATTCTGTTCAAGAAAATACAGGTCTATTAAGAGAAAATTATTAGAAACTCAACATTTTTTGAGAAAATAGCATTGAATCCACCATCTACAACTTTGCAATTCAAATATGACTAAACAATTCTCTTAATCCTTGGAAATATTTCTTGGAGAAATATTTAAAAGAAAAGTACAAAAACACAGTGGTGAGTTCAGACAGAAAACCTCTGTCATCAACACAGATCAGACAAATGACAAAATTAGACATATTTTGAATTTAATTTAATTTTATTATCAACACAGATCAGACAAATGACAAAATGTAGTTTAATCATATGTAATTTAGACATATTTTGGACCTTGTTAATAAAATGGTTGCCAGGTCACAGGTACAGAATTACCTACGATTAAAGGTGTATTGTGCAACTTTTCTGGTGGAGGCTCAGTCAGATGCTTTCTCCATGGAAATGTTATTGCTTTGTCTGAAATGTTTCACTGTTGTGGTATTTAAACTTTCTGTCTTATGGAGACTTAATCAGAGCAAGTTACAAGTCAGATCTGTGGAGAAGCAACCTCGCTCACATTTTTTTTAGCTGTAGTTGAATAAACGTAAGAGTAATGCTGTTTAATGTCATACTGTGGAACATTCTAGGCAAAACAATCATCCCTATAGAAACAGTCAGGGGACGGGCCCTCCCCCAGAGAAGTGACACAAACCACCTTTAAATAAATAAAATAATGATGTTTAGTGTGTTTTACTGATATAAATAAGCAGTTAAACCCACTTGGCAAACACTGTTTAAACAAACTCATAAGCACGGTGGAACTTTCTGAATGTCAGTTGCCAGATCAGTTAGCGAAATGTCAGCCCATTGGGGATATATTTGTCTAAATGGGTCGCCAGGTACGATAGTTACTGATGAATTAAAAGCGTGTTTCTAAATCGGTCAACAGGACTGTTTAGTGGAGTTTGAGGCGCAGGTCTTAAGTTGTCAGGTTGTCCTTGGCCCAGCCAGAGGAGGGATTAGGAGCAGGATCAGTGTGTGTGTCTCTGCATGAATCAAAGCCTCACTCAAATATAGACACGCTGCTGGGATTTCAAATGAGAAGAACTATGCCAACAGTTACACCGCACCACGTGTGCCTTAATACATACACTACAATGCAGTACAGGGCAGTGTGAGGCTGTCTTGAAGTGTTTTTATTGGATGTTGTACATTTTATAAGCAACTCATTAAATAGAAGGACATTATTACTACTTAAGATATTAAAACTAAACTATTACTAAAACTATTGTATAAGTCATTTTTCCAGGTTTTTCAGGAAACACAAAAAACTCCCCCCAAAATTGAAATTATGGAATTTTGTTGTAAAGTAAACTAAAAAGGCAAAAAAGTGACTTGGGCAATTATTTTAGGAAGGTGACGATATGACACCTACACTACTCCGTGGACATTGCCATTTTTAATACAGACACAAATAAATACATACAATTTTATTATTTTCCAGCCTCTGATTTTATGGTAAAATTGGTTGATTGATTTGTTTGTATTTATGCCAAGAAAGAAAATAAATGCATCATTTACAGACTATATTACATACATAAACAACAGAAAAGCACATTTCTCAAAAAAAGAGTGGGAAGAAGAAAAGCTTATGTTAACCCAGCTCTATCCATTACAAAGTTTCTAAATGATGAGGTTGCTTATGTACATCCATCACAACTTTACAAATATTTACATAAAGCACAATGGCACAATGAGCAGTGCTTTAAACTCACATTTTTTCTCATTCTCAGTATATGGATGGACCGTGCCTGTTGTGAAAGGTCAGAACCTCCAGAGTTCCTCACTGAGCTGCAGAGGCTGCACTAGCTCTGATCAGTTCATTCAGATCAGAGACTTTTTAGGTTCAGAACAAGGTGGGCAGCGCTGACTTATTATAGAGAAAAGAAGTGGACTAAGCTCTCGACACTAACGGATACAGGAGCACATTTTGAGTCAGCCTCCATATTTGGAAATCCGAGTAACAGAGCGACTACAAGAGCCAATCATGATGAGAGTGGCAAATATTCGCCGCACCGTTCTGCACAGACCGTAGTAGTTTGGTGTTTTTTTGTTATTTAGTTTTTTGTTAGGAGTCACCTTATACATAAAATATATTAACATCTTTATACCTTATACGTTTACACATTTTTATGGGATAGGAGAATGGATGAAGAGTTAAATGATCACAACATATTTTTTCTTGACGATACTGACACAAAGATAAACAGTAAAATACTCAATAAAGTGCATCATATCACTCATATAGATTGTTGCCAGTAGTACAAGTGGACAAAAACATAACTTACTGCACTGAAATGAATAATATTTCCCTCGGGCTAGTACTTCAGATATCTTTAGTGCACAAGTTGTTGAATTTTTCACCTGTGCTGTCCGCACTTTTGCACCTTCCCAGACAGTACATTTGAAGTTGTCCCTTGTTGTGGTTGTGCATTATTAATACCATGTCTCTGGGGGATTTACCCAAGCCTACTTCCAGTTTCTATCAGAGAGAAAAGTCAAAACAAACTTACCAAGGCCATGAATACACTGACACTCTGTACTTTTACTTCTAAATTACTGTTTAAAATGTTTGTACTTAAATATTATATGAAATATTATTGTGAATTCCAGAGTTATCAGGTTTCATCTTGGGAGTTACCGCTTTAAAGGCCGATACTACACTATTTTCTGATTTGTTATAATGCTTCATTCACATATGTTTAACACACAAACTCTGCAGACTTTGGAATTCTTTTCTCAAACCAAATCACAATGACCCAAGATATCACAATAAAACATATTCTGATAAAATGAGACAAAATTAAATTAAACTTTATCTAATGCATATTTATTATCCTTAGACAAACAGGCATGCACTTTATAAAGTATTTTTTCTAGTTATGTAAATTATCGGAAATGATCCAGGAAGTCTTTGTACCGATTGAAAGTGACACTGCGTCGATGGCCAATCACCCTCACAACTTTTCTTATGATTCTTCACGACAATTTGTTTGTGACACGTCCTGGCCGCATCTCCTCCGCTGCCCCAGTGGCTGATGGGATATTGATGCTTAGTGATTAAAATGTCCGCTCCGAGGCCCATCTTTCTGTGCGGGGCTGTCAGTCCCACTAGTTTCCCTCCGTACATATAAAACTGTTCTGAGGCCGTCGATCAATTAGCAGGTACTTTTAAAGACATTATATGTAATTGCGCGGAGATTGGGTTCAGTCTGCTGTGATGGACGGTGCTTTCACTTGACCA
>KN503793.1:24585-38100 GCA_000787155.1 Scartelaos histophorus | reverse complement strand
TTAAGTTTTTGTCATTTAGTTTATAAAGTTTTACCAAATACCAATCAATACTAAAACTAGTACTGAAACTAGATACTCTTTTGAACAAGTATTAAAAAAATTTATAAAACTTTTTTTTTTTTAAATCTGAATGGTTTTAGAATGTACATGATAACATAAAGAGAGTATTATAATTTCAAGTTCACATTCACATTCGCATTTGAACAAGTATATAAAAAAATGATTAAACTTTAATAAACTATAATATACAGAAAGTACTATAATTTCAAGTTGACATTCATATTCTATTGTCTAAAAGGAGCTTTTTAAAGGATTGTGGTTTCAAAATCAGAGTTGGAATATATATTTTGTATCACGACAATACAAACATATAATACCATACATTCACCCTACACACAACAAAAAGAGAGACTGGTCAGAGCTGGGATCTAACTATCAACCTTCCTGTTCTTAGCCTGAGTGCCCTTCCACCTGAGCCATATGAGTGACAGTTGCACAGTAAAGCCCCAGAACCCCCAGTGTCTTCTCTGCTTCTGTGAAACCAGATCTGGGCCGAGGACACCGGAGCTCCAGGCGGGGGGGACACAGTCGTGACAAAGGCTGGGGTAGAGTGACAGCCTCCTCTGCTCAAGCAAAACGCCATTAAGAGCTACGGCTAACTGCAAATGAAAACTAACACTCCTCAGGCTTGTTTGTGCAGCGTACTTAAATACAGCTCTTATACAGTACAGTCCATTCATAGTGGTACTCTTGATAAGTAAAGGTTGATGAGATAACATAATGGTTTATTTATAATATTTAAAGGACCCATATTCCAGAGGTTTCTGATCTTTATTTAATGCACAAACACTGTATATTTAGGCTGAGTTATTTGAAAGATTAAACACTATTCCACCTTGGGATGTCGTGTGATAATGCAGGAAGTACTCCACTGTGTTTTTAAACTGTATACACCTTCACTAGAATCATTTACATTATTTGACACCTGCAATTTCCTATCTCTACTGCACTGAAGGTGGGTGTTCACTTGAAAACAACTGCTTCAACTGCTTCGACATTGCAGAGTGGAACAAAACACAACTCTGGGTATGTTTTTAATGAGGTAACAACATTCTAACATGTCTGAAATATAATAGAGGACCTTCAATATAGATTACAAACAGACAGATTACAGATTTCAGATAAATTAACTAATCTAGTGTTCTAAAACTAATATAGTTAACGTTATTGTGATTTCTAGGGCCTAGCCAATATTAGAACTTTTTTATTTTGGATGTTCTCCATAAAAATAAAATATAATTCATAGACACGACTTGGTCTTGTCCCTCATATTCACAAACCCATCAATTCATGAAATAAAATCAACTCAAATCATGATTCATATGCTGCATTCTAATCATTTTTAACTCATACAAATGTGTCTATTTTGCTATAGTGCAATATTAGGTGATAGCATTGTATTATGTGGATATAGTGCACAACTGAGGCAACAACTGCAAAGTCAGATTCTCCATGCATTTATAAAATGTGTCACACATCGTGAGGCTGTTACCAAAATCATTCATAATCACATTTTTAGTAATTTAAGTCTGAATGTGACCTTCTTCGAGCATGTAGGTAAACACAGCCCTAGGTCACAGTCATATAAGCTGGAGGACTGGTCTATGTTTTACATGCACCACTTAAATCATCCAGCAGGGGGCAATGTACATCCATGTATTTCCATAAGACATTTGTTTACTCTCCAGTGACTAGAACAGGAAATGGAACATGTCTGGGACTTGCCTTCATTTTCTGGTGTGACGATGTGATGCTTGTCAGTGCCATTGGGAATCGCTTTCCTGCAAGAAACGAAACACGCAAGCAGAATTGGTTATTTTCATGTTCAAGAATTGGATTATGTCATAATTTCAGATGGAGGGCAGAGGCCTAAATAACTCAAAGGGAAATTTACAGTTTTTCAAGAGATATCCAAACCTATAATCCACCTAAAAATAACCTTTTTGAGATATGTCAGTGTACTTTGTGCCAGCTTGTGATATCCACCATAAACCAGGTCAATATATTTGTAATCTAACAGTTAAACAGTAAATTTCACCATGGAATTCTGACCTGTCCAGCCCTATTAAGAGAGTAATGGAAAAAACTTTATTCTGTTAAAAAATCTTTAAAGTGGTAAATAAATTTATTGACATTTTGGATGCAAATCTGTGAAACATGAAATAACTCTGTTTAAGAAATAATCACTACTTCCTGTATTTTTGTTTTTTCTGCAAACTTGATTCATGTAAAACTATAATACCACCGCAGGTTCAATCCAACCAAACCAAATAATGGTTAGAAAAAGACAAAAACGAATTCTAAAGTGTTTTGATGTTAACACAGCCATGTCACAGTCATGTTGTAATTCCAACTAAAGCAGCTCTTTCTGGAAAAGTCTAATTCGATTAACATAGCATCAGACAAGCAGTGCCTCAGTTAGCATCACACCCCTATAGAAAATGTAAATGACATCAGCTCCAAAGTATCAATAAAACATATACGAGCAACATTTATCGTCTTATGTACAATATGGGAAAGCAGTAGTTTACATGCGTGGGACTTGAAAGATGGCGCTGTCCACCCCGCTGCCTGCTCCATCCTCTCCCTCGGCGTAAGCGTCCCCGACCAGACTGGGAGCAGACAGGACCACCGAGCCAGAGACATCAGCCAGGCGGTGTCCAGGTCCTGAGAGAGGGACAGGAGGACAGGGAGCAGTGTGTTAGATCACATATGTCCATACATCTCTGCTTAGCACAAAACATGATTATACACACTGTCATTTGATTCTGTGGTTGCCATGCTGTTGTTAGGGTTAGGGTGCTGCCTTTGAGGCTGACTGTCTGGCACACTTTGAGCAGTTTGAAAAATGTTATTCTCAACTTAATATTTTGTACAACTAAAGAAAAAAAATAATAAAAGTAATAATTAAACCAACAGTAAACAATAAACAACAAAATAGACTTTCCATATTGAAAAGAAAGTCCAAAACAACAAAGTGGAGCGAGAATGAGGCTTAGGAGAGGCTTAGGAGTCTTTCTTAGTGTATCTCCCGAGTTCACCTGCTGCTCTGATGTCCAAGCTTCAGGACAGAGGAGCACTCTCCTCACACTGCCCTGACATTGGACCTGATGATGCTTTTCTGTTATCATTGTATTTTACTGCTCTGTGTGCTTAAATTGCTCCTCAAGGGCGCAAATAAAATGATCTTGATTGACTGATAAAATGCTGTCTATATGTACTTAAACATTCATTTAGGTAAAGTCAGACCTGGCATTTAAGTGGACATTTCTTGCTAAACACCACTTTTTACCTCAGTTTGAGTCTAACCAATAATGTCTGAGTTTTAAATGACATCACAGCATTCTATAGATCAATCATGTTAAATACAGTTAGAGGCAGGTAAAAATGTATGTAAATAAAATGCAACTTTCTGTTGTACCATAGGAGTTCTAGGGTCTAGTCTCAAATAGAAATGAATTTGTGAATTTCCATTCTGGATATTTCATGGTGATATCACCATCATACAGTATAACATAATGTCTTTCTAGAATCTGAAAACCACTAATACAGCTACTGCTGTGTCACCATTTGTCTCAAAACTATTTAGTTTCAAAGGTGCTACATGAATCATGAATCTTTTATCTCCCAGATATTGGTCGGGAAAAAAAGCCAATTTTACAGCCCCTGTGAATGAAAACGTATTGAGCGAGGAGGAATTCTCAAAGGGAGTCAAGATCTCTGCATATAAACTTTGAACACATTCAATTCCTATTACATCCCTGGTGCACCATGAATATATCTAGCCACATTCACAACACTTACACAGCACTGTTGCAATTTTAACGCCATGTCTAAAGTGGAACCATACTCCATTACAAACAACTAGTATTACATAACCTGTGTGACCTTGGTTAGTCTGAACACACTCAACATAAACAGGTGAAGGTTTGAGTCACATAACTTGAGAATATTACACACAACAAGTGTGTCTGGTGCTGTCTGCTTATGGCCAGTTGGTGCAGCAGTTGTTATGCTGAGTCTGTCTGGGGGTTAACTGAGCAGATAAGTGAAATGTCTGAGTCCAGTGCATTTATATATTTGCATAACAGATGATATTCTTCAGAACACATACGCCTCAGATGTGCTCGGTGCAGAGCTGTACGTGCATGCTACAGACTGCCACCAGAATGTCAATGATGCACACATTCACTCAGGCTCATGTACGGAAGTGTATTTGTGTCACTGGGAGGAAAAAAAGGGGTTTCTGTGTTTTTTGTTTTGTTTTTTTCTTCAAAATGACTTAAAATTAAATACTAAGTCAACATTATGATAAACTACCTCAAAATAATTGTGCTTAGCTGGCAGGTTAATTATTTTGATTTAGTAGATCATTTTCACAATTTATGACATAATGCTTTACTTTTTCATCATTTCTGACATTATAACATCCTTAAGGACAGAGGAATGGTACTACTACTAATAACATTTTAATTAGATTTAGGTTGGAATACAGTGCATATACAATGGAGTCTCATTTATAAAGCAATCATGCATACAAAAGATAACTTTATGCAAGTTTGAGGTTAAAATGCATAAAAAAAGACAACTGCATAAAAATTCAGTCTAGTCCAACAACCCTGAACCTCACCTGCATGGGATTTAATGGACAAGGAAGAAGGCAATCTGTGCTCGAAGAGACTAAAAAGAATCTCACTTAAATGTGCTTAAAAGTTTGAGTAAGTTTGTGCTTTGACCATACATAAACATTTAGTCAGAATTTCACATATTGTTTTATAGAATCCTAGTAACAGATAAAATGTATCAGTCCAGAATTTGTGTATTTTCCTTTTTAATATTTCTCATAAAAATGCAGTAACATCTTATCGACTAAAGGCAAATTCACAATTAATACCAGATTGGGCCTAACCTTAAATTAGCAAACTAAAAATGCTGACTGCACCATTGCACGCCACTATTCGGTCTTACTTTTCACTCACTCTAACAAAAGCTGAATGTGGCCTATTCCTTCCAAATATTGCAAAAAAATATTGCATCCATAACAAAAAGAAAAAGTAATTTTTTTTTCTTTCCTTCAAATGGCATAAATGGACTTCCGTACCGTGCATTCAAACCATCCATGATCAAAACCTGAAACAGCCTCTGCATTACACCCCATTACCCTGTATAATTGTTAGTCAGAGTTAGTTAAGTTTATGCATTTTTATTTCATTTTTCTGTCTGCGTAACCTCACCTGCTTGTCACACTTGATGGTTAGCTGAAGCTTTAGTCTCATTGGCCCGTGATTGTAGTGTGAGCTTCTGAAATCTTTTATGTTGTGGTTTGTTTTTTTTTTGTTTTGTTTTTTTTAGGCAGGGGGCAGGAGGAAGGGCTTAGGTGTCAGGGGGAAGGGCCTGGGTGCATTATCATTGTCATTTAGGGTGTGGTGTTGTTGACATGCACGGACAGGCTGCAGCAGTGGGCGAGGAGAGCTGCCAGTGCAAGCATTGACACAGGATTTACAGTTACAATATACAAATGGACGACAATATTGGGGATAATCTTATATTCTGTTTAAATATATTGGGATAACTGTTCCATTCTGTGATTTTTCTGAGTGCTTAGCAAAAACAAGTGGGATTGGAACATGCACTCATCATTGTGGCTAGGGTGAGATGCCTTTTTATTTTATTTTTTGCATATACTTGCATATACATATATAGGGTAACATCTTCGAGATGTCTCAAAGTGCGTTATTAGCATTATTCATTCACTCCACATTCAGCAGTGCTAAGTTACTATAATTTTGTTGGCTAATGCTAGTGGCAAATGCAAATACTCAGCCTGCTGTTGGTAGATTTATAATGAACTCATGGGGACATAATCTGGACATTCTGGCTTTCTAGTAATTCCCAATATATCATAGAGTTAAATACAGCATTAAAAATACTTTTAATATACTTTATGTTTTATTTATTTAATTTATTGAATGCGTTAACTCTTAACTGTTTTGGGCTGTCTCATAAAATATTACCATCGTTTTTTTATGCTAATCTGACACAAAAAGGTGCGGTGCTTGGGGCTTGGAGGAACTGAGCAGCAAAGGGGGGAGCGGAGGAGCAGTCGTCAGGTTGTGAATGCACTTCAGGTTTGATTTTAATGGCCTGAGCGAGAGATAGAGAGAGCATGCGGGCAGGAGGAGAGATGAGCAGATGGACAGATGGAGAGGAGGAGGAGGTCCGGAGCAGATCCTCGCTTAGGGGAGGGATTTACTTGGTTGCAAGCGGGACTGTTGCACTGCGGCCTCGGCGGCTGCTATGGCGATGCCGGCGTCTTCCAGGTGGGCTTGGGTGACGCTGCTCTTGCTTTGGGAGCGGGAGGGGCCGTGGGATAGGAGCTGGCCCTCAGAGGAGGATTTGGAGCTGCCTGGGCTGCTGTGGGACTTCTCCAGAGGCAGCATCTGCATGTCTGAAAGAGGAAAGGATAAGTTAACATCTGGAGATCTGATCACGAAGAAAAGTTAGTAAGAGTAAGTTGTGTAGTAGTAGAAAAAAGGTAAATAACTTTGTGTGAGTTATTTTTTCTTCTGTATGTATATAAATTGTAGAAACTGGTAAAAAAAATGCATTGAATGAGATGGTGTGTTGGAAGATACTATTTTAGCCACAGCTGCCCTGGGGTAGACTGGGCCATTAACACACACACACGCACACGCACACACACACACACACATAAACACACACACCAGTGTCATACTGGGCAAGCTGCAGAAAGTGTCTTACTTAAGCACACAATGACAATTAGCACTAGACCCACTGCCGCCCCACTCTGGCACCTAGCCCCATCTGTTATTCAGAGTAGGGTAAGAGTGACACTTTTGTCCAGGTAACTATCCCCCCCCTCAAACTGCCCTGACACAGATCTGCTGACCGTGCCTGACCAGTCTTCAGGTGACTGAGAAGTGCTGTGTAAATGCTGCTAAAGCAAAACTTGAATTTTCCTTGGGATCAATAAAGTATCTCTCTCTCACTCTATTCCCAGTGGTCTCCCATTCAAGTACTAACCAGGCCAAGCTTAGCTTTAAAGATCTAACCCGACTGACCATTGATAAGCAGGTATGAAAATGTTACTTATTATATTACTATTTATATACATAGCTTTTAATTAGTGTCTTATCAGCAGGGCAGTTATTTTTTATACATGCCAAAATGTCTACATGATGCTGTTGAATGTTGCTTTCAAAAAACAAGCAAAAACTAAGCAAGACAATGAAGTACCAAGTAAAGTGCAGTGGGTGTGTATTGGGCATTATCATCTGACAGCTGAGCTTTGTACAAAACCCCAGACTCCCATCATTCATCCTTCATTTTCATCCAAAAACCTGAAAGACCTGATTACAGAACATGAAAAGATCCAGGGAGAAGGTACCATCTGCACATCTGAGGAGGCAGGTCGGGCTGTGATGGTTGACTGGCAGAGATAAGGGTTGGAACATTAGGCCGTGGACCTCTGGGCGCGCTGTGGCAGATGACATTTATATGAGGTGTAATTATGGCTGTCGACAGTGTTTTTTTTGTTTGTTTTTTTCATCTCCATGGCAACTGAGGGGCCGCCTTACTTTAAGAGGTCTGGGATTAAATAATTTACTATTGTTGTTGTTGAATGTACTTTCTGACAGTGTAACGTATCAACAAAAAGTAATAACAACTGTATTTGTTCTGATGTCAGCCAGATGTCAGCCTCAACCACTCACACGCCTTGAGAAATTCATTTATAGAGGGGATATTACACTTCTGTGCAATATAAATTGTTAATAAGAAACAAATTTAGATTACCTTTTATCATTTGAAAGTGCTATATTTGATGAAAACAACATTAATATGTTTAATAAATTCCAGATTTGTTTTCAATGCTCTGAGTCTCCCCTGTATCCTGCTTTTGTATATTTTTTAAAATTATCTCCTCTATATCATTGGTGTCTATAGGTCCAAGGAGATACTACCTATCCCTTTAATAATTCAGTCATTCTCACATCTCATTACATTGTATCTTAATCCATTAATTTCTTTCATTGCATCTCACTTATCTGTGTCTCTCCAGGTTAAAAACGGGCATAACTGGCAGAGTGGTTAACCCTTTTGCACTGAACCAAAAGGACCGGGATGTTGGCTGGGTCCGTGGAACAGCTGGAGCAGCATCTGTGAGCCCTGCACTTGTTAATGGGGCTTTTCTCAAGGTGCTGTGGGTTTTACCTACAGTCCAGCCAGATGGAGTATGAGTGCAAAGTACTCACATCAGAAGAGGTTAGCAAGCTTAATGTAAAAAAACGGCTAAAATTTATTTAACTGACACATGCGTAGCATTAGTTGTATTGATGTGTTGAACTTTAAATATGGTTTGCTTTTACGGTTTATTTTTATCATATTTTTGTTTTAGGAGAATTGTCATGTGGAAGCATGGGTGACATAAGCATGTGGGCTGAACATTACTCAAAGTCTTATTGTTAACCGTAAAAAGGGTTTGTATAGTGCCCAGAAGAGATAAAGTAGTTTTTCACAAAGCTTTTTAAGGTCAGTTTTCTCCCCCACAAAGTGTTGTAGAAGAAGGACTACTGATCCTGAAAACAATATTCTTGTCATGAGATGTGAGCAGGTACACCAAACTATCTTCAGCTTGATACATCCTAATGTCATATTGAACATCATTGTGCTATCAGGACAGAACAAAATCTTTTATAAGATAACCTCAATCAAAATAACTTCATTCTATATATTTGACATCTCTTTGGATAGTTGTAGAAAATGGTGGTATACTTGTGTGATGCTACATTTAAAGTAATAGTGTGTATAATGCATTCTGTATACAACAGAACACCTGCGCTCCATTAGCTCCTATGCATTTTCAATGGGAGAGTTAGCATTAGCCTCCAAACATCACATACTATGAAAAAACAGGATTGATTAGGCAACTAACAACTACTCAACCACAAGTAAGAACTATTAGAGCCTTTTTAAAAGAGATAATGATTTGTGTCCACATATTATTATTTTTAGTGATTAACACTAAAATTAGCAAATATGCTAACGATCAATTAATAAACATTCCCTACATCTAATGTTTATCTTAAATATACCGGGCCACAACAGCTTAACAATTTAATGTTTAATTCATCAAACACTACAAATCCTGCGTACTTTATAAACTGGAGTTGCATAGATATTGGCTGTTATTACTTTTTAGCAAATGCAATAAAACATCTAGGGTCTACAGTCGTTTGACCCGATATTGTACCTTTGGCTGGGTCGGGAAATATTCCGTGGCTGCGGCTCTTGATGACAGAGTTTTTGGGTGAGTCGTGAGTGCTGTCTCCCTGCCCCGAGGCATGACCCAGCCCTCCGTGGGTGCCCCCTGGTCCCATTCCGGCCCCCGACATGTGGCCCTGCCCTGGCCCTGATGCTGGCCCGGATCCTGAAGGCCCCTGAGCTGTGTGGTGAGCCCGGCTGTGCTCGATGCTCTCGCTCTGCTCCTTCAGAGGAAGCCAGCGCGGGATGTTGTCCAGCTGAGAGGTGTTGGACAGGTCAATCAGCACCTGCAAAACAAACACATGATTTCAGTTTGGCTTTCTTGGAGCGAGTAGAGCATATTTGGAACACTGTACCAGCTCATATCAAGGGATGAGTATTGATAATTTGGTGTTCTACATGTATGTATAGTGTAGAGTGGCACCATGGAGGCACAATGCACATAGCCAAAAGTTTTTTATATCTTGTTTTTATTTTTTATTTTTTTAAACTTATGACACTGACAAATCAAAAACAATCAAAAACTCTGGCTGATATTAGCTAGCTTGTGACTGTAATTTTATGTGTAAGAGACTTGGTTCGAGACTTGGCACAAATCATCTTACCTTTTGTAGTGATTATGTTAAAACAAAGCTCAGATTATAACTTAACAAAGCTTCAGACCGAGCAATGTCTACTGATATGTATATATCATATATGTTGATGACATCAGCTGCAAAGTATCAATATGTGACATTCTGGGCACATTTGAGGTGTATTCACAGTCATTTTAGATTTACTGAGAATCCTGGCTGTTAGGTGACATAATGCATCATTTGTACAGAAGTGATACATGAGAAAAAGGGGTTTCATATCTGAACACTGGTCAAAAGTGTCCAGATATTTGTTAACTAACAACGATGTTAGCTAGTAAGCAAAGGAAAGGCAGTTTCACGCTAAAACTCTTTTCTTTGGGGACCGGGCTTATCTAATTTAGAGTAGAAGGAATCCTAGTGTCTCAAATCAGTACCATCAAATTGAAAATGGCTTCTGTAGGGGGTCAAAATGTTGTGTGTTTAAAGTCTGTGTAAGACTGCAGTCGTCTAGGTATGATCCACAGCAAAACTCAGCTCTGTCAACTGGATAAAAGTTTTCCCCAGAACTGAACTTGAAGAAGACTCTTGTATGAGCGGTGAAATGTCTTCATTCTAAAGCTTTTGTCCAGTTGACAGAATAGATTTTTTTATTTTGCTAAGATATCATGATTTAGGAAATAAACTGTCCAGATGACTACCTTTGAAACCTTTTCTACCTTAACCCTAGTTATATGCATACTATCCTCATGTATAGTATGAATGCCCTTGTGGTAAGCCTCTTAAAACAATGTAGCACCAACCCGAGACCTGAAAGACACCAATAAGAACACTATTTCACACTATATTGAAGAAATAACAGCAATTCTGTAGATATGATCATGACTGTTCTGTCTATTTATTCAAAGACAAACCATCTCTATTAAAGAAAGAATTTGTAACTGCGCTTACTTCACCCAGGAAGTCATTGGAGGAGGACCTGTCGTAGTCCCACACAGTCACCTCTAGAGTCTTCTTTTTCAGCTGGAAAATGAGAAGCAAAAAACAGATTAAAAATACACAAACTGAAACCAAAAGAGTCCAAAGTCAAATCTTAAACGAGTAAACAAAAAGAAAATAAAAGTCACGTAACAAGTTATGAAAATGTTTGTACTGATGACAGTGCAAAAGGGAATAACTATTGTTTTTGATACCATCATTTTAAATGCTTCAATTGTCCTTTGCATAACAATAAAACAACAAGGCAATTTCAGCACTGCATGTTTCAGGTAAATGGTCAGATAAGCTCAGATGTTGTTCCTTTCCAAATCGTGTTTCTAATTGTTGTATTGCTTGAAGGCAAGGTCCAGGGATGAGATTTAAATTTAATTAATTTCACCAGTAATTGTTGTAATGGAAGCCAAAGACTAATAGGATAGAAAACATAGAAAGGCATAGTTTGGTCTTTTAAAATGAAACAAATTAAGTTATTACATGGGATTAAGACTAAATCACTAAGTCAATAGATTTATCATAAATACTGATACTTATTTTGTAGATGACAGAATGTAATTTTCAACATTAAATCATAGTATTTCTTTTATTTTACCATGTGGTCTTATATCTGTGTAATCCCTCATTCATCCAGGTACGTTTCATATTGACCCATGGCTGTATACTTTATGTGCTCTACTAGTTTTAATATCGATTAGTATATGATGTTCGATATTTTTGACAGCTCAATCACAGTTAAAACAAATAAAATAGTCTAAAATGTAGAGAGGAAATACTGTAGTGTGCATGTCTCAACCTGTAACAATCTTAGTTGGAAATCACCTCATCAACATTTTTATTAAATCTTTGGTCAGCACGGAAGTTCTAATTGGATTTTGATCTTTCCATTATCAGAAGGCACGGCTGCAGATTGCCAGGAGAGATGCAGTGAGATTCTTATGGCTGACCAACAAAGAACATGATTAACTGGAGATGGTCTCAGAGGAAAAGGTAATCCACTGGCTCTGTGCTGACCACTGAAGATACGGCACACAGACATTGCTATTGTAGGTTTCAGGGTTTGGATTCTTTGTTTATTTCGGATTTATATTTAAAAATTTGGCTCAGAGCAGGGGTCAGTAGCATCAACATACCATACATAACAAAAGACAAAAGAAATACATGTAAAACTGGATAATATACAATCGCTCAGGCTCCATACACCTGCACAATCAGTCTATGTTGTTAATACATTTTATGGACTGAGGTATTAATTCGTTTTTATATATTTTATTTTTTTAATAAAGTCATCTCCTCTGCGAACCTGCTGCAAACTATTGGTCATTTAGTTGAATATGTTTTACCATAGCATTGTGTTCAATACATATTCAATAAACATAAACAAAAAACTTTGATTAAATGTATTTTTGAGTATATGAAATAAGTAAAAATAAAAACACTATCAAGTGACAATCAAGGATGCCAAAAGTATCGAAAATCAGATACTAATCAATACTAAAACTACATCCTCATTTGTATCAATACTGAAAAGTCACATTCACATTACAGAAAGGAGCTTTTCTTGATTAGCTTCAGAATGATCTTGAGCTGTATCAGAACAAGGATAAAATCACATAAAATAGAATGCACCCATGAGCCGCCATGGAACATACCTGGACAACTGAGGGATTATGCAGAAAGAACGTACTATTATTAAATGCTTCACATCACTGTCTATTGTGGTAATGGAATCTGGTATGAAATCAAGTTAGAAATTTTAGTATCATAACTACATTAGGCCAGTGTCAGGACTTGAACCGTCAACCCTAAGATTCAAATCCATGTGAAGTATCCTCTAGACTGCCACTGACATTGAAGATCTAGAGTGTTACAGCTGTTGTTTTCAAATTGGCTTCTTTGTTCATAAACATCTAAGTTAGCTCGTCTGTGAAGAACGCTGAGTAATAAAACTTGTCATTGTAAAGGGCATGTTCCAAGGAAGACTAGAACCTTTAGACTGCAAACATATCATCTTACTAATTACACCGCTAGAACTAGTACTCAAACTCCATTCACACAAACATTGCCAGTCAAAAGTTTGGACACACCCTCTCATTCAGTGTTTTTTTTTTTATATATATATATCTATCATATATTAAAATTCTCAACATGAGCCTCCAGGCCTCCGTAGAAAGGCAAAACATTAAAAGTTAATGGGACGTTCAGAACCATGATTGAAAAAGGCAGAAGTGAAGGGAAAACAGGATTATTCAGATAGAATTTGAAACAATGTAATTATACTTTTGACACTCCATGGTTGTAGTTTTTATAGGGCAATCACTGATTGCCTTGATTGCCCTGACCGCATGACACTGGTATAGAATATGTAGAAAGTATTGAAACATATAGAAAACTTTTGAGTGGTAGTGTAGTCCCTAATAAACTGCTGGGTTCAAAATGCCAGAATATTTAGTTCAGAACATTGTCGAGTTTGCTCTGTTCAGACTTAATCCTAACCAAGTAGCAAATTAAGTTCATCACCAAGAAAACCCAGCCCTGGTACTGTGAATTTTCTGCCTCTATAACATAAGCTTGACATAAGCCTTCCCTGCATATTCACAGTAATGAA
>KN503793.1:8493-24499 GCA_000787155.1 Scartelaos histophorus | reverse complement strand
AAATGCAGGTAAATTCTCTGGTCAGACTGTGTGAATCAGGCTTCACTTTCAGTATTTGTGAAAATACCCAAAAAGCCTTGCAATATGATTAAACACATTTAATATGTCCTGTGTGTGGTGGGGGCGATGCTTGTTTACCAGAGTCTCTGGAGTGCTGCTGATAAGATGAATGCAAAGAACAGCCCTCAGGACAAAAAAGTCTACACAGAATTCAAACAAGCAAAGAGCATGTGGATCACTGTATGGATCTGGTTTAAAGACAGGAAGCGTCTTTTAAAAGGCAGTGTCTTGTTATGTTTATATTATTCAAAGATCACATAATACTTCTGCTTGAGTAATATTGTCTGTATTCATACAGCAATAAAATCCTGAGTTATTCTTCCCACTGTGTGTGACCCTATAAATGATTTGAATAATTGCACCTCACCTTCAAAAAGCACAATTAATTATAGATAATTTCTTTGAAAATGTTATTTGTGCATTATTGTGTTTGTTTATTTATTAATGGCACACTACATACCGTATTTTTCGGACTATAAGTTGTACTTTTTTCTTAGTCCATTCTTTTATACAGTCTAGGCATTGGACAGATTGACATAATATGGACTTCAGTGACAACCAAACCATCCTGTCGGGATTCAGAAATTCAGAATAATTCAGAATAATTCTAACTAGAACTGATGCTGAGTTTGACAACAGCTATGCAGAAGAGGAAGCGGTGCACCATTTACCTCCAGAGGTCACGGAGATGGTCAGAAGTGACATAGAGGATGAAGAATTCAACAGATTGGTGTGAAATGAGATCAAAAGCTTGTTATGTCTGAATAACTGTTCATATGTCACACCAGACAGACATTCAGCCTCCTCCTTGAACTGCCACCTTAACATAGTGTTTATTTGATTGGGACAGTGCATGTTAATGAACATACATGACAAGCACGAATGTAAACATGCCAGATTGTAGCCATATGGCTAATTTCCATCCGTAGTCCCATGGGTCACAGGGATGAGGGATCAGGGTCACTGGGATCAGCAGGTTAGGTAGAGGTGTGTTGCATGTTTTTGGTTGATGTTGGGAAACCGGAGTACCCGGAGGAAACCCATCCAGACACGGGGAGGAAACATACAAACTCCACACAGAAAGGCCCAGGGGATCGAACCTGCAACCTTGTTGCTGTGAGGCATGAGTGTTGCCACTCAGTCACCGTGCCACCATGTGGATGGGTTTGAGTGCCTGAATGATCCCGGGAGCTATGTTGTCAGGGCTTCATGCCCCTGGTAGGGTCAAGCAAGGCAAACAGGTCCTGAGGGACGGGTCAGACTAAGAGCGATTCAGAAGCCCCTTAACAAGAGAAAGATACAGAGGCCAGATTGGCGCCACTGGGACCCCATCCTGCAGCCAGACCTGGGGTGGGCACTCGTCAGCGAGCGTCTGGTGGTTGGACCTCCTCCCACGGTGTCCGGCAACAAGTGACGTGGGGCCGGGCCCACGGGAGGATCCACATGGGGCCGGTGTAGAGAGATCTGGGCAGCGGTCGAAGGCGGGAGCCTTGGCAACTGGATCTCCAGACATGGAGACTAGCTCTGCTGGGAGGAGACCCAGGACACGCTGGAGGTACTACGTCTCCCGGGTGGCCTGGGAACACCTCAGGGTTCCCCCGGAGAAGCTGGAGGAAGTGGGTGAAGGAAGTCTGGGAGTCTCTGCTTAAACTATTGCCCCCACGACCCGGCCCCGGATAAGTGGAAGAAGATGGATGGATGGACAGACATTCAGCCTATTCTTGTCTATTCTGTTGTTGATACTATAAGTTTGCCTTTCAGGATAAAATGTCTGTTCTTGGTATCTGATTTTGAGATCAAATCTATTTCCCCCAAAATTATAGTCTGGTGCAACTTATAGTCAGAAAATATGGTAGATGAACATTTCTGTAAATATCCCAGAATTATCCAAGCTGGTTATTTTTCAATGGTAATCTTGAGACAAATGTTAGTGTTGTCAGGTTACACTAAATATGTAACTTTTCTAGAGAAGGGTTCATCACCTGCTAATCTCCATGGAGATCCTTTTGTTTTGCCCTTTGTGGAGGTGAACAGAATTGTGGATATGCTATTTTTTTCCTTTTAAAATGACATGACACACCTTTGGCTCTTTCATCATCCAAAAAACTAAGAAATAAAAGTGCATAATTTCCTCAGGCTGTCTGTGCTAAAATGAAGCAAAGGATCATGGTATGTGTAGTTCCCTCAGCTTTTGCTCATGCTACTCCATAACAAAGAATTTAAGCAAAGAGACTTGTAATTCGATATATAGTGATGACCCACAATATTATTGTGAGACTTTTGACGATACAATATCATGATATTGTGGTTATCATTGACACTACTGCCTACTCAGAGACTATTGTCTTAGCCCATGAGAGAAAGTGTGAAAGTCTTGAGGCTTTACCTGTTCCAGGTGGATGTTCTTGTAGATGACAGTCTGGTTCCACTCAGGGTTGACAGTCTTCTGGGCGTATTTTGTCCTGCGTTTGTTGTCGGCACTGATGAAAACACACAGTTCAGAGCAGTTATTTGTGTTCATAATCTTCTCCTGTCATTTTGGACCACTTTGACTGTGATGTTTGAATCACCGGTTCATGTGCACTGAACAGATGCTCGTGGATGTGAGTGTAAACATGGTGTCAAAGAAATCCATGTGTGGGATGTGCCATGTCCTTTCTCATACAATGCACTGCAAAACATACCTGCTCAAGTCAAAATGACTTGTATGTGCAAATATAAAATCGTTATGTGCTTGAGTTATTTCTTTTATTTAATTTGTAAAGTCATAAAATCTACTAGGAGAAAGAAAAAAAAAACATATTCATTTGCCATAAAAAAATAACAAAACTTTAAAACAACATATTTTGAAATATTATTTATTTTTAATTTTTTTGTCGTCTTGAAACCAGAAGGTCAATGGTTCAAATGTATTCATTGCTTTCTACTTCCTGTTTATCTATGGGTTTCAGAATGATGAAACATTTAGACGCCTGCAGGTTCCCATAGTGATTACCAATATAAAACAGTTTGAGACCTTTTCAGTATTCAAAAGATACAATATTTTGGTTTGAATTGCTAACTGTTTTGACAACCGTGCACAATTTTTCACCACTCCAAAACTCCGGTTGTAACCTGGAACTGCAGTTGTACCTTTGGCAAGACACTTCAGCTCACTTGCCTGTATGAATACGGTATATGTGGTATTTGTAAGGGCTTAGTGCACAAATTAGCATTAGCATTAGCCATGCTTCTATATCTATCTTGGCCCCTTGGAAACAATGGCTATGACACTGCACCACCAACTAGTGAATGAATACTGGACTACAGTATTCATGCACTTCTTTACTACCCCTAAAATTAAAAAAAGTGCATTTTAACTTTTGCAGATACTATTTTTTGCAGTGGCTCTAAAGGTTTAATGTATAGATGTAAGTGTCGCGGCGAATTGACAAATGACAAGAATCAAAAAACAATGGAAAAACACACTGGAGCAGACTCATAATGGAAATCATAACCAAGCACACCAACGAAAAGGCCAAAAGCACCACGCTACCTTGCATTCTGGACAACCATGACTTGTCTGAGGGAGTCCAGAAGAGGAGGAGAAGGGCAGAGACCACAAACCAACCAGGAGAAAGCAAAACACAAAAACAACAGTCAGAGAAGCAGAGGATCATACAGGAGAGAGAATAGGGCAGAGAGAGGAGACTAGTCAAGTGTTCACCACTGACATGGGAAGACTTTCTGGTTTTAGACCTGGTTTAGACCTTTTGTAGAGCTATAAACCTGTATTAGACTTGCTGGAAACCCTATGTAGACCTGGGTTATAATTGGTAGATTTGGTTTAGAACTGATCAAGACCTGGTTTAGTCTTGGTTCATAACTGCTGTAGACCTGGTTTATAACTGATGTAAAACTGGTTTAGAACTGGTGCAGAGCTGGTTTAGAATTGGTGTAGAGCTGGTTTAGAACTGGTATCGACCTTGTTCATAACTGGTGTAGACCTGGTTTATAACTGATGTAAAACTGGTTTAGAACTGGTGTAGAGCTGGTTTAGAACTGGTATCGACCTTGTTCATAACTGGTGTAGACCTGGTTTATAACTGATGTAAAACTGGTTTAGAACTGGTGCAGAGCTGGTTTAGAACTGGTATAGAACTGGTGTAGACCTTTTGTAGACCTGATATAGACTTGAAAACCTAGTTTTCAACCTGGTTTAGATCCAACTGATCAAGACCTGGTTTAGACCTGGTTCATAACTGGTGCAGACCTGGTTTAGAACTGCTGTAGACCTGGTTTATAACTGGTGCAGAGCTGGTTTAGAACTGGTATAGACCTGGTGTAGACCTTTTGTAGACCTGGTATAGGCTTGAAAACCTAGTTTTCAACCTGGTTTAGGTGCACTTAGATGAGTGACCTCAACAGATAAAAGATTAGATAGAGATGAATATGCTTCAGTGGCCTGGCATGTAACTACATAACATAGGCTTCTGAATTAGTTTTGGTTTAGTTCTAGATTTAACCTGCCTTAGGCCTAGTTTCGACCTTGTTTTGACCTGGTGTACAGTGTATATTGCTGTCAGTAACTTCAACTTTCTGTTCAGTTAGAACAGGACCAGACACACAGCAAACCCATCAGTAAAAGTGTTCTGTCTTTGTATATTCCTAGTTTAGATCTAAACTGAACATGTTTTTAGTCCTGGTTTAGTCATGATTTATGATGATATCACACTAGACACGAATTGGACAAGAACTAGAAAACAGGATCAACCCAAAACTACATCGGGACTAAACTACACACAGACAAGTCCCAAAGTTAGTCTTGGTTTAGAAGTGGTTTCAATAGTCCTATAGTTCAAATCTGCTTAGTTCTGTTTTAGACCTGGCGTTTCTTGATTTTTGGTGCACTTTTTTCTATTATTATATTTATTTTAGCCTGCAGATTGAAGCGGTGATTTGCCCTCACTTGTTTACTCAGTCGTTCTTGCTGTGGACGTGAGGAGCTCAGAGTAAAGGGCTGAGAGCTGAGCCAATCAATAGTCTTTTCAGGCCTGATTATAGCACTAGAGAAATGCGTCTGACACCAGTCCAAAAACGCTGCTGTGATCGCACGTCGCCGAAGGGGGATAAATAATTCAGACTTTGAAAATGTAACAACGGAGCACGCTCACTGTACTGCTAATAAAGCCTAAGACGAGAAATAGCATACGTCGGTTTAGACATGGTGTAGTTCTGTAGTTTAAGTCCAGTTGCAGTCCTGGTTAAGTCCTTTGGTTCAGATATGGACTAGACATTATTTAGTCTCAGTTCTGTTATAACTTAGCTCTGCTTCCTGTATTTTTGTACATTAATTTTCAACTTTTTTTGCACAAACTGTCTTAATGGATGTAATACTTACAACAGGTACAATCTCACCATAATTAGAAAACTGTAAAAATGTGTCTTATAGTTTATTATTGATTTAGATCTACTTCATACCTTAATTGTGCAGCCCCTTACTCTATTCTTCCTAATTTAGCTTTATATCCATTCACATATGGTCTAGTCCTTTTCCAGCCCTAATTTAGACCTATATAATAAACCCAGTGTAATATATATATGAGACCTGTAGGTGGCGCTAGATCCTGCTTCACCCTCAGTAGCAAGGGGCAGGCTGGACTTTGGGCCTAATCTCATGAGAAGGTCTGATGGGTCATTATCTAAGTGCAGATAGGATTACAGCAGCGATAAACAGTGTATCGATCCCTGTGTGAGCTATTAACAGAGCGGAGGCCAGGAGCAGGGCTAGAGCCAGAGGAAAACTACTTTGGACAATACTGTATGTGAGAGAGAGAGCTAGTTCAAGGCAAAAAAATAAATCATTGTTTGAGAGCATACACTACTATTTCTATGCCCTTTAAAATGTGAAAATCTTGACCCTTTTTTGGAAAGACTGAATATTTAGAATAGTTCTGTACTCAACCTTATACTGATATTATGCTGCTATTTTCTGATCTGTGCTATGATGTTGTTTCCTCATCAAAAACAAACCTGGAGTTGTGCTTTGTTTCATTCACACATGTTTAACACACAGACTCTTAGCATATTTAGACGGAGTTCTTTTCTCAAATTGAAAAAGACACCACCTTCTGATGTCATGTGGTAATATTGTCTTGTTTAAATGCCACACAACTTCACTAGAACCGTGTGGATGATTTCAGCTCTGGAATTGCCAGTCTCTACTGAACTAAAAGCAAAAGGTAGCTGTTAACTTGAAAACTACCACTACATGACATCACAAGGTGGAACAGAGCATATAAACTTTTGAGATGTAAACCAACTAATAAACCAGGATCACTCAAAACATGTGTGAATGAAACAAAATACCACTCCTGGTGTTTTAATGAAGCAACAACAGCATAACATGACTTAAAGCTCACAAGAATCAATTTTGTAATGTAATATAGGACATCCTATTCCATTCATTTTAATGAGGCTGCAGAATGAACATTAATTTTGACATCTTGACCTATAAACAACAACTAATGGCTGTTGTGCATAGGTCATATGTCATATTTGTCAATGAGTATTATGAGTAAATATCTAACTTCCAGGTCATTTTTCTCAAATTCACTCATGTAACCAGGGTTTGTGTTGCTTGATGGAATAAGACAAGCATTTTATTGTCAAGCATAATGTTAGATTGAAGAAGATGTTTATTGCATTGGTTTTTCATTAATTTCATTTCACTCAGCTTATGATGTTTAGAGTCTAATGCTAACTCTCATATTGAAAATGCACTCCAACATATGGAATGGTAGCAACCTTTGGAATGCATATGCTGAAACATGTAGAGACACTGGAAGGCATGTTTTTTGGATTGATGTGGGAAACCGGAGTGGCTGGGGGAAACCCACCCAGACATGGGGAGAACATGCAAACTGCACACAGAAAAATGATGCTTGTGTGCTTTAAGTCAGGTTATAACGTTTTACCTTCTCAAAAACAAAGCTGGAAATGTATTTTCTTTCAATCACACATTTTCAAATAACCCTTAATTACAAGTCTGACGACAACTCCAAAGCTCAAAATGGTCTGTTCAACTTTGATGTCATGAACTAGTAGTTTTGACAGGTACCTTTTATCTTTTCCTCAATAGAGCAGCAATTCCAGGGCTAAAATTATCAAAATTATTCAAGTGAAGGTCATGTATTTGGCCCATGGCATCAGTGGTTGAACACCATTCCAACTGAGTGTTTTCTGTTTGAGAGAAGAACTCAGCCTAAATATGCAGGATTTATGTGTTAAAAATGTGTGAATGAAACAAAACACAACTCTGAATGTGTTTTGATCAGGAAATTATATTATAGCCGATTTTTTAAAAGCGCCCTTTAAAAGACTACATTGACCATGATCCTTTGCTCTCTGCTAGTGCCTCCAGTGAGAAAACAGCTATTATTTAACCCTTTGTAGCCTTAATCCTTATTGCAACCCTCCTATAATACCACAATAAATTTTATATTGCAAACCCAATGCTGTCACTTTCACTATTTATGTCTCCATTTTGTCCTTGGGCTGTAGGTCACCAGCCTGTCCATAATCACACTCCCCGTCTTTGCTTTACCCCTGGTCTGTGCCCTACCACATCCTTCATATTTCTCCAGCACTAGCATAGGGGAGGTCAGATAGAAGCTGAGGAGACGAGACAGACAGACAGACAGCAGCAGAGAGCCACACACAGAGCAGACGTCAGCACAGATGAGTTAACACCACTTGAATTCACAATGTCAGCTTTTGAGTTGTTTTGACTTGAGTTATTTTTGGTACTAAATTACTAGATTTGATTTAATACGGTTCACTAGAGTCAAAATGAAGTGTTTATCTGTTAAAACTGAAAGGTTTTAGTGCAATTAAAAGTATTTACAGATGTGATGCACTCAACTTAAAGCAGACCTATTTACAAAATCGACTTTTCAGAGATTTAAACCACGTTATAGTTGTTTCCGCTCACCATTTACCAATGCTGTATTTCGGGTGATTCCTGCATGTTTGAGGAATCGTTAATCATTTTGCCAATCAGTTCCAGTTTTTACCACAGCATTTGCCAACAGCTCTCTCACACAATCCTATTTTCTGAATTGGTGATATGAAAAAAGTACAAAAATGACTACGCAATGCTGCTGAATCCTACATGTATCACTGAAGGTAAAAAAATAAAATTGGAAAACAAAGTAAGTACAAGGGAAGTAGCCTAGTACGTCTGTAGCAGTGAAAAACAGATGCTGATCAGCAAAATGCCGCCTAGAAAATACTGTAAGTGATCAATAATTGCTCAAACATGCACTAATCTCTCATAAGTAAATGCTGAGGCGAAACAAAAACTAACATAACATGGTTAAAACCTCGGAGAAATCAATTTTGCATAAGAGGTTCGCTTTAACAATTTTGATATTCCTATTTCTAAAATTTAAAGGTGCATTATGTAACTTTTCAGGTGGCGCGTCTGCTGGAAGATATTGGAAGATGGAAGATTATTTTGCTTGAAATGTTCCACAGTATGGCATTAAACTTATCTATCTCCATGGAAACAAACAGAAAGCCTCATTATTCTGCAATAAAATCAATTGTAATCAAATAAATGCTAGGTACACTGTACATTTAATGTCATAATGAGGAACATTTGAGGCAAAGCAATACAACATCACAACGCAGACACTGCAAAAAAACTTAACTCTTAACTCATCATTTTCAATAATTAAATAAACAAAATAGCCAAAATAGTGACTGAAGTATTACATTAAATAAACGTACACATTCATTTTTTTCTTTTACTTTGGATCAAAATAATTGAATAAGTCCATATTTCACTGCATTTTCTTTTTTTAGTATTTGAAAATGTATAAATGTATGTTATTCAAATCAAACTAGCCAACTCATCAAAACCACTCAAATAAAATACTTTGAATTCAAGTCATTTCAACTCATATCCTTATTGTTTTGCTACAGGCACACACACACACCCACACACACATGCATCAGGCTCTCACCCTCGTCCCGGGAGCAGGTAGACTTTGACGAAGGGGTCGGAGTAGCCGTCATTGTCCCGGGGGGCGAGGTTCCTGGCCTGGAGTACGTGGACTATCAAGTTACCCAGGTTCCTGTCATAGTTGATTTGGAGCTAAAAGAATACAGCAGTGACAGACAGACAGACAGGGCAGTGTGTCAGACAAGATGCCGTGACCGGAGATTGAATTTTGTATTTTATTTTTACCTGGATCTCGCCGGTGATGGGGTGAGGTGTTCTGGGGACTTCGGTCTAGAAAGGTTAATAAAAGTATGTTGAGACCAATAATACTGAACCAGCATAGACTTAAAGATGGAGGATTTGATTTCTTTGGAGTATTAAGTGCTAACATTTAGATCACCGTGTTACTGTTAATGTTTTGTAAATGCTATATTAGCTGTTAGATGTTTAATAAGTCTCTCTTTGCTCCTTGTGCTAAGTCACTCCTGCTTCAGAGCACAATCACAAAACAAACGGCGTGTATCCCACTAATGAAACTACATCAGGTTTAACGTCGCATCAAGTTACTCAAAGTTGTTCAAAAATATATTATATGTTCCAATCGTGAATATATACAAGCAGGACAAAAACAATACACTACAATGTTACAAGGCTGTGCAGTAACTTCATTAGAAGGATTCTGTTGTGATCATAAGCCACATACTGTATTTAAATGGACATAGTAATAGGAAGTGAGCATGGGGGTATTTCCGACTCCATCAACTCTGGATCCAATGGACTTTGACATTGAAATATTGTCAGCCCTCTTTCTGTAACTGCGTGTATGCTTGTTTTATATGTTTTAATCTGCTCTACATGATCCTGGTGTTTGCATTTTGCTATTTTGTCCATATATAAATTCCTGTTCCTAATATGGAACCCGATAGCTGCTGGCATGGTGAGCTTCATTTGACTGGAGCTGAACGCTATGGGGACGTCACACTTCCTTAGTCTACTTCTTTATATAGTGTATGGTTGTGATAGTGCTGTAAATGGGGAGCAAAAGGAGCATCCTATTGAAGACAGTTTGAGCAATGATCAGTGCATAGACTTTTAAGTTGTTGGGTTCCCACCTCATGACATCACGGGGTGGGAGTTTTCTGCACCTGAGAGGCATGCAAAATAAATATCCTTGATCGCTACAATCCAAGTCACAATGCAACAGTCCAAAATGATGAAAAAACCCTGCATATAACAGCGTAATACTGCCTTTTTCATCTTGTCTTTCAGAAAGTGCCAAGTCATTTTCATAGATGGGTCTATATCTAACATTATGAAAAATGGAATCGCTTGGGAAAGTCATTGGTGAAGTTTAAGAAGGTTAATTGGCTGTTTGACAAGACGGACATGGAAATAGCTTCTTCTTTAGAATAAAAAAGACCTGGAGATAATCATTTCAATCGATTCAATGGCTTTTTTGTTAACAAATGTGTACAATATGTGCTATCTAACCTTACATTATGTTAAAGTGACTGTACCCGATTTTATCCCATGTATTTGAATAAAATTTGTCTTGCTCCAGTACAGATATAAGGAGGTACAATTGAGACAGTGGCCGTGTACTGGCCTCATTTAAAGGTGCTGCTCCTGAGTTTTACTGTCTTACAATGAAAAAAAAAAAAAACAGAGCTAGTTAATTTAAACAGTTTACAGTGGTCCAAAGTTATTCCTTATTTACCATATGCATCCCAATTTTTCTCTATAAGCGCTTTTCACAACTCTCAGCCCAGAGCAGAGTTAACATGCTACATGCTAACAGCACACTTCCTGATTATACAACATATTCTAAGTAGATGCAAACAGCACGCAACGGACCTCTAGAGCTGCTTATGTAATATATCTGTATGGGTGCAAGACGATTTGACCTTATATAAACTTAATCATTATGAAGCGTTTTATAAGTAGACTGTTAGCATGCTAGCTACTGTTTGGGTTACTATGACGGCAAAAGTTGTTGGGAAAAGCGCAACTAAACTCATCGCGGTTGTTACATCTTCAAAAACATATGTGGAAATGCTGTATTCACCAGGAGTAACCCTTTGTTATTTATCTACATTTGTCTGACATCTCAAAAGCTTAAATTGCCATTCCACCTTGGTACCTTTTAGCTTTAGTTCAGCAAAACATAGGTATGTTTTTAAATTTTTGAACATAATATCAGAAAATAGCATAATATGAGCCCGGTCTGTAAGCTAGCATGTTTTTGTAGCCTTTGGTGTCCATGATTGAGCGATGAGCCCCCAGGACTGTACTCACGCTGTGACCTTGACATCCCACCTCCATTTTGTGTGATGTAATAAGAGTCAGATGGAACACAGGCACAGGCGAGACAAACGACACCAGGGAGAGACATGTCTGCTCCAGCCATCAACTCGTGATCCATCCTGCTACCTTATGTGAACCACTGACAACTAGCTAACAGGTATCAAGCTAATAACCAAGTATGCAGTGGAATAACTATACAATGTAATTAAAGGCGTTGTAGCTTTTTTTTGTCTTAAACTAATTCATTTTAAAACGTTTGCTGTGGTCCAAAGTTATTTTTACCTACCTCATGCACTCTAGACATCCTAATTATTCCTTACAACGAGTTCATGAGCACTTTCCACAACTTTCAGAGACTAGAGTGGAGTTTTGCATCGACGCTAAAGCTAATAACAGCTCAAATGCTAACAGTGCACCGACTCTGGTAATAAAACGCTTTCTAATTAGATGTAGGGAGCACTTAGCAGTAAAGGTGTGTATTGATACTTTGCAGTGACATCACAGTGGGGTGTCTCATCTTATCGAAATAGTTGCCATGAAGACACAATGCATACATTAGCAAACACTGTGAAAAAAAGTTTTAAGATAGTGTAAAAACTCAGGGAAAATTCTAAATTGATTTAAACAACTCATTATGTTTAGTTTGACTATTGGCTGATGTTGGCTAATTAATGCGTGAGAGACTGTGGGAAAAGAAAGGCTGGATTATTGTCTAAGAGAGCTTCAGACAGAGAAATGCCTATAGTTAGCATCACACTCTCAGGGAATGTTGATGACATTGGCTGCACAGTATTGATTGGTGGTTTTTGGTGAGTCAAAAACTCACTATATTACAATAAAAAACTGCATTTAAACATGATTCGTTTTAGCTGTATTAAATAGTATTGACCTACTGAATTTCCTATTTTCAGAATACTGTATCCTACCCATAGTAAATGTAACTCCAGCTTTTCCACTCTTCAGGTCTGCACTCTCACCTTGTGTCTCTGTTTCTTGTTGATGGCAGGAGAGGCAGGCTGGCCCGGGCTGGGTACCCCACTGGAGGCAGCTGACCCTGGACCAGACTGGAGCAGGGCGGAGCGTTCTAAAGCTGAGAGCACCCCCAAACCCCCAGGACCCATGGGTGCTCCCATCATCCCAGGACCCTGCTGCTGGGACACCTTCTGGAGCTCTGCCGCCAGCTGCTTTGGATCAACGCCTGGGGAACGCTGGCCACCTACAGGCAACAAGAGTTTACATGTAAACACAATTATAATAATTTATTATCATCTATTATTATTCTATTATCATATACATTATTATTTGAATAATAATCTTCATCTGAAACATGGACAACTATTTTAAGATGTATGTATTATTATTTATTTGTTTTGAATATATTTTATAAGTTCTAAACCTGGAATATAGATGAGATGATGGTTCAGCAAAACAGACCAAACCAGGTCTTAACCACAATCCAGAATTAAATGAGGACTACCTTTGGCCAATGCAAACCAATACTGGATCTAAATCAGGTCTATAGTAGCAAAATGTGTGTCAGGAATATTCTAGGACTAAATTTATAATAAAAGAAATCCTATTTCAAAATGCAAATTAAGAACAAATCATTATGAAATAGTTCAGAAAAATCTTGAAATTTCCAAAGTCAAATAACTTTTATAGTGCAATTTCTCATACATACTTATATACTTACTTGATTTAAGCTGGTGCTCCAACACTTGTGGGTGATCAGGGTCAGACAGCATGTTCAGGTCACTGTTCAGAGCAGAAGAGGAAAGTGTATTATTATCCATGGAAATGAGGAGCCATCATTACAGAGAAAAGATAGAGGGCGACTGAAGAAGAGTTGGCAAGGTGGAAGGCAGAACAAAATGCTCTGATACAATGATGCCATTAAAACGTCAATATGCCCCTTGTGATTAAAAGGTTCTCTGTGTAACTTTTCTGGGCACATGCTTGAGTCCAGGGAATGTTACATAATATAACATTAAACTTATCTCAAGCCATATTTACAGTAAGAATGCATGTTTTAGAAGATATTTTAAGCATAAAAACATATCATTGATTGAATGCAAGATTAAATTTAATGTCACATTGACAAACATTTCAGGCAAACATGTAACATCTCCATGGAGACAAGCAAGTCACTAAAAGAATAGATGTTGCTTTCTCAGGAATATTCCAGAGTATGGCAATGAACATAACATATCTATCAGACATTAAAAAATTAAAAAAAACAAGTTTTTATTGTTTCACTCAGGTAGGTGGTGTACCCTCCATCAGAAAGGTTCTACAGTGCAGTAGTACTCAAAGTGGTGTCCAGGTACTCCTCGGGGTCCCTGAGTCATGTGATGGGGTCCTTCAAAAATTGTGATAATGCTGATCATTACTTAAATACATCTATTTATGATATATAATCTGAGACATATACAGTTGTTGATGAAGAACTTCAATTTGGTTATAAACATGGTTTGAAATTCAGAATTTTACAACAATCATCTTTTCATCCCCAGTCTAGAAGAATTTGAGAACCCCAGACCCAGTGCACCTCTATTAGAACCTATTATGTGGCAAATAATCAGGTTCAACACTAGGGGTAATTTTGGTTCGTAATACCAATAACAGTGGTTCCCTATAGTCGTGCCCATACTTTCTATCAGAGATTATGACATATAAAAGAACACATTCCTCTGTACCCGCAGCCATCATTACAGTGACAGCGTGTAGGCGTGGAGCGGTGGAGCAGAGAGGAGATTTGACATATTGCTGCTAAACACTTCGGGGGGACAGCGTATTGGAGAATATAAATGGTGACAGATGTAACTCACAGGCGCACGCAGAGCTCCGCCTCGGCACACGGCTGACCCACGATGCATTGCACCTCCTCATAGGTCTTTCCTGTCAGCGGGAGGCCGTTCCACTCCAGCACCTGCATGCCTAAAGACATGGAGGATATGGCCAATGTGTGAGTGTAACAAAAGACTCAGGATTATCACAGAACAAAATGTTAACATGGATTCAAATAATTTGCTGATTTAATTGACAATAGGTCCTAGATTATATCAGTTGTTTCATGGCACTTGTAATGAGGTTTACTATCTTGAAATAAATTGTAATACATTTTTTGGATTACTGCTGTTAATATATCAGAAATGTGCTAAAAAGCCCTTAAATGTTAAAGGCTAATATACGTTGAACAAGAGTACTGCTGTAACTACTACTACTACTACTACTATCACCAAAAAAACACAAAAAACAATCATTACAATACTATATGTTTCAATGTCCCCTTTATACAGTGGCAATTATGATTTAAAAGAGAAATTATTGAAATAAATGGAGCAGTAAATACATAAATAAGGCTCAAATTAATATCCTGATTAAATATAATATATCTTGATATCCAAACATATATCCTGAACAAATCCAAATATTCCTTTTGTGGTATATGGTCAAATAAATAGAGACAACAAAGTTTAATTGGTAGAGATACTTGCTGCAACAACTGAAATATTATCTGTTCAGATCCACTACATTTTTAAACCCCATAAACTTTCACTGGAATCATTTGGACAATTTTAGCACCGGAAATTTCCAATCTCTCCAAAGCCTTTTGTGCTTTGGAGATGTAGACAGACTAATAATGTAAGGTTACTGAAACATGTGTGAATGAAACAAAACACAAAACTAGGTATATTTTTGAAGAGACATGACTTAAAGTTCACAAAAGTAAATTGTATGTGTTCATTATGAATTAAGTATCATTTCATGCTAGTTCAGACTGTAAATAGTGTAGTAATTATAGTTTTACCGTATATTCTAAAAATAGTCAAATTTGCAACTGCAACAACTTAACAGAGGAGCTCCTTTTCTCTGTAGCGTCTCCCATATGCTGGTGTGGCTCTCAGCTAAGCAGGCACAGGCACAATACATTTAATATATCCATACCATTCTATATGAGCTGTAGTCATTTCCATTTTACTCACCACTCGACTGCTTGGACTATTTACTCTGACTGCCCCCATATTACTCAGTATAATATGTGTTTCACCTGCAGGCATGTTCCTCTGCTGCTTCATCACACACAATGCATTATATGACTCACTCAGCAATTCAACAAGGACGCTTTTCATTAATTTCTAACGGGCTCTTGGTGCAGGTCCTACATTACGCAAAATTTACTCTTGTGTGTTTCAAGATATGTTAGAATGAAACATAAAAACATCAAAAACATATTTAGAGTTGTGTTTTGTTTCATTCACAAACCCTGCATGCTTAGGCTGAGTTACAGAAAATACTTGGGAAGTGCTCCACTGTGTTTGTAAACTCTTCACCTTCATTAGAGTAATTTGCATAATGTCTGCCCTGGAAATGTCCATCTCTGCTTAGCTAAAGGTAATAGGTAGCTGTTAATATGAAAAAAAAACAACAACAACAAAAAAAAAAAACAATCCCATTAAACCATGTAAATATTTTAAATAGCCAAAAATCCAGCTACTTCAACATACATTTCCATTTCAACTCATTTAAACAAACATAGATAATCATTTCTGCAGTGTATTTCTTGTAAAGGCTAATTCAGGAAGATATAGTTCACTTTCTTCTGTGCTTGTATATTTGAGCAAACACTAGTGTGCATTTGTGTGTGTGTGTGTG
>KN503791.1:5132-16855 GCA_000787155.1 Scartelaos histophorus | reverse complement strand
AACGAATACACGCTGGAGATTGAGAAGCTGAAAACACTGACACAGAATTTGACCAAGGAGAGGTTGAGGTTAGAGGAGGAGCTGAGAGTAGTGAAGCAGGACAGAGATGAGCTGCAGAATAGAAAGAATGCAGTTGATGGAGAAAGCGCGGCCCAGATCTCGGCGCTGCACACCCAGCTTCAGAGTAGCACCAAGAGAACGGCCGAGCTCCAGACCCTCATCAACGATCTGACCAAGGAGAGGGAAAAGCTAAAAATGGAAATAGACAAAATCCAAAAGCAGTCAATTGAGGTACTTGTAAAATGCATGGGCGGATCATCTCCATGGCTCGGCATAATTCATTTCTGCTGCTTGGCATGAGTAACTGTAGAGTTCACTCTAACTTGTAGATGAGTGTTAATGACACACTGTGGGTGGCATTTTGCATGTTGCACGAGTAATCAGTGACACTAACTCACACAAATTAAACCATTAATTAAGTGTGAACCTTATGAATATTTAATGTTTTGGGTTTTGGGTTTAATCATTTTTAATCTATTATATTGGTCATCCCACCGCCCTTATGACAGTAATTCATCATTGCTCATTGCATATAATATTGTTAAATTTATATTTTGATGACTTGATGAAATGACAGAAGCCCTTGTGAAGCCTTAACACGTGAAGCCAATTCCATGTATTTTAATTAATTAAATATAATATCATGAATAAAGATATAACATATCTCTAATTAAAACCTCACCATGTAACAGTTTCACAAAAAAATGGGCGCTTAACTATTTGTCCTACATAAATCCTATTTGGCCTCCACCTCCCTTTTTCCATGGAAATAGTGTTCGTATGGAAATAATATTTTGGCATGAATGGATCTATCTCCCTGTATATGTATAGAATGTACAGAATGTTTCAAAATATGGTTTTATCTTTCTTTTTCCATGGAAATAGGCAGGTGACATGCTAAGAAAGAGCTTTGCATATGCTAGATGTAGTGTAACCTTTGATTTAAATTGAGTTTATAATTTAACTGATTTTATTTTTACTTATTTTTGCAGACTACCATCCTGGTTCATGAATCTCAAAGCAAGTACACGGACATGCTCCGGGAGAAGGACAACCTGCTTGCAAAGATCAAACTCCTTGAACAAGACAAAAATCGCAGCAGCCGATCCGAAGAAGAACTCAACCGCATCAAGATAAACCTGGAAACTGAACTACGTAACAAGCAAAGGCTCCAGGATGAAAAGAATAACATCCTCAAGGAATTAACCTACATTAAGAGCCAGTATGAGCTGAGAGATAGTCAAATCAAGCAGCTAAACAGTGACCGAGACAGGGGCGATCGTGAGAGGCAGACACTGAAAACTCAGATTGAGAAGCTAATGGCAGAACTGAGAACTGTGGAGGAGAGATACAAGAACCGCCTGATGAGCTCTGAGAAGGAGGTATCCGAGCTGAGCCTGAAGAGAGAGGCCCTGGAAAGAGAAATCAAAAAACTCCAGCTAAGACCTGACAGTTTGTCCAGACAGACACAAACAGATGAGAAAGCGTCAACCATCGATCCATCCAAGTTAGTCTTTGATGGTGTTAGGCGCAAAGTCACTGCCCACCAGCTCTGTGACTGCGGCATCATCAGCAAACACACCCTAGACCTGCTTTTGAAAGGCAAGAAGACTGTAGAAGAGATTGCAATCGACATCCAAGTCAATCTTAAAGGTACCGGGATCATTGCTGGCATGACATCTGGCTCTCATGGAAAAATGCCATTCACAGAAGCTAAAAATAAGAATCTCCTGACCTCTGATAGTGCGATACTGCTTTTGGAAGCCCAAGCGGCTACAGGCTACATGGTGGACCCAACATTTAATGAGAAGATGCCAGTTGATACAGCTTGTTCTAGGGGCATCGTCGACACAGATGACAGAGACACCTTGCTCACAGCTGAAGCGGCTTGCACAGGCTTCAAAGATCCATTCTCTGGAAAAATTCTGTCAGTTGGCCAAGCTTGCAGACAAGGACGGATAAACAAAGATCTTGCTCTCCGCTTGCTCCAAGCTCAGGAGGCTGTAGGAGGCATCATAGATCCTGTGTTAGGTGTCTTCCTTCCAAAAGATGTGGCCTTGGATCGCAATCTGATTGACGAAGATATGTACAGGGCACTGAACAAGAAGCCAGCCTGCTACATTGATCCTTCTTCAGGGGCAAAAATAAGTTATAGTGACTTAAGAAAGAAGTGCATAGTGGAACCAGTCTCTGGCTTACTTTTGCTGCGTGGCCCAGACAAACCTTTGACCGTAAAAGGATTGAGAGGGGAGGTCTCTGTTGATGAGCTGATTAGATCTGAACTGCTGGATGAGACTGATTTGCAGAAGTTAAATGCAGGAAAACTCACAAGTAAAGATATCGAAGACAAACTCAAGAACTATCTGTATGGTTCGACTTGCATTGCTGGCATTTACGATGAGGCCAATGACAGAATCATGCCCTTCTATCAGGCAATGAGAGAAGGCCTGCTTATGAGAGGAACCACATTAGAACTCCTGGAAGCCCAAGCAGCATCTGGCTTTATAGTCGATCCAGTCAACAACCTCTTCCTCCCTGTTGAAGAAGCTGCGAAGAGGGGTCTGGTTGGAAAAGAATTTAAAAATAAGTTGTTGTCTGCCGAAAAGGCAGTAATTGGATACACTGACCCACACACTGGAAAGACAATCTCCCTCTTCCAAGCTATAGAGAAAGAACTTATTGAAAAAGGTCACGGAATCCGCTTACTGGAGGCTCAAATAGCCAGTGGTGGGATTATTGACCCCAAAGAGAGCCACAGGATTGACGTCGGTGTGGCCTATAAAAGAGGATATTTTGATAAAGAGATGAATGAGATCCTGTCTTATGAGGGAGATGACACTAAAGGTTTCTTTGACCCCAACACTAAAGAAAACCTTACCTATCTTCAGCTGAAAGAAAGGTGCATTACTGATCAGAAGACTGGTCTAATTCTGCTGCCACTAAAAGATAAGAAAAAAGCCGAGGCCACAAAGACAAGCCGCACCAACGTACTCCGCAAAAGGCGTGTTGTGATAGTGGACCCAGACACAGGGCTGGAGATGTCTGTGAGGGAAGCATATCACAAAGAACTCATAGACTACGATACCTTCCTTGACCTCTCAGAGCAAGAATGCGAATGGGAAGAAATTACCATCAAGGGGTCTGATGGCACCAGTCGCCTGGTTATAGTGGACAGGAAAACTGGAATACAGTATGACATCCAAGACTGTATTCAGCGTGGCATCATCGAGAAAACAAACTTAGAGGAATACCGCAGTGGAACGCTAACACTAACCCAGTTCGCTGATATGATTGCAAGCAGAACCAGTGGAACAGAAATGACCATCGCCGCTAGCTCTGTAGAGGACATGGTTACCTGTAGCAGCCCCACTCAAGCAACTCCATCCTCCCCTACTGTACGCAAACGCTTCAACAGCATTTCCATCACAGTTTCCCCGCCTGCCATGTTTGATGATCATAGTCCCGTAGGAGCAATTTTTGACACAGAAACACTGGAGAAAATCACAATTCTAGAAGCGCTTCGTCGTGGTATTGTTGATACGATTACTGCCCAGAGACTGCTCGAAGCCCAAGCGTGCACTGGCGGCATCATTAACCCTGCCACTGGTGACAGGCTTACCTTGGCAGATGCAGTTCATCAAGGCATCATTGACGACAGCATGGCCAATAAGCTGAAAGCTGCACAGAAGGCATACGTCGGATTTGAAGATGTGAAAACCAAGAGAAAGATGTCTGCGGCAGAAGCAGTTAAAGAAACATGGCTGCCATATGAAGCGGGTCAAAGATTCCTGGAGTACCAATATCTCACTGGAGGGTTGATCGAACCTAGCACTGGAAGGCGTATTTCCATTGAAGAAGCTATTCACAAAGGCTGGCTGGACGGACAAGGTGCCATGAAGCTCCAAGATACAAAGAACCATCCGAAGAACCTAACATGCCCCAAAACTAAACTCAAGGTCTCCTACAAACACGCCATGGATAGCTGCATGGTTGAAGAAAGCAACGGCATGAAGATGTTGCAGGCTTCATCAGTGTCAACCAAAGGGATAAGCAGTCCGTATAATGTTTCTAACCCAGGATCAAGGTCTGGATCCAGAGCCGGTTCTCGCACTGGCTCCCAAAGTGGATCTCGCAGAGGCAGTGTGGATTACACTTCATACAGCTTTAGTTACACCAGCAGCTCCAACTTTAGCAACAGTTCTTTATCTTAATGCACTATTAATACAACAGTATCTAACACATCTTTGTGCTATGCAGTTTAAATTCACTTTTTGTAACAGATTTGATATGATGTAAAGAGCAGCGTTTTCATATACTAACTTGTGTAATTGTTTGCTATATGGGTGATTTGGTGTTAAATATGTGTTAAAGACACATTTTTGTAGCATTGCTGTTTAACAATGTATTGCTGAATATTTTTTTTAATTTTTAATGTATGGTTTAGAATATATTTTTTAAAAGGGGCTTGTTTTGAATAAGCTTTACACAGCGAGAGATTTGTGCTATTTTATCTTTTTATTACACCACAGCTTGGCAAGAATTGAGAATATATAATGATTATAATGTATGGTAGATGCTTATGTTTAGCAAATATAGATCAAGTTAATTAAATAAAATGCTGTTTTATGATTTGGAAAATAAAGTTTTGAATTTCTAACATACATTTAACTGTCTCCTTGTCTGCTTTATACTGACAAATAACGCAAGATTGTATAGGCCATAACATCCATGAGTAGTGCAAGATAATAATCTTACATTGGGTAACACTAATAATAACCAGTAATAACTTAAAACTTGTAAGCCCTTAAGTAATTACTACACCTGAATTCTGAATCCAAAGTATTTCATTATGAATTAAGTCTTCATTTATGCTTTTTCTGGTCAAAAGTTTTTTGAAGGAAACAGTATTACAAGAAATTTAAGAAATAACTCTGGTGACCTTTAGGCAAGCAGAAATGTACATTGGAAAATATTTGACCTAGCAGCTATTAAATGTCCTTTGCTTACTACAGTCTTATCTCAATATTTAAACCCCTACTGAGCGCTGTTCTACTTTGGTTTGAAGTAATAACTCGAGTAGGCGTAGAGCTTTCCAAGACATGTCCATGCATTTGAGAAGAATCTTATTACTTTTACTATGAAGTGACCATAATACTACAGCAGCTTTACGAGGATTTACTCCAATTTGAGGGGGTCCAAAAGGTGGCGACTGCAGGAAGTCCCGTCTACGTGATAAGGATAAAGGGTGAGAACAAATGGCGAGCGATGGGGGAGAGAAAAGGTCGGGCGAGCAGCAGCAGCAGCAGCAGCGGGGAGTTAAGTCCAATGGATGGAAGGGGGAGGGACCACGAGAGACAGCCAGCCCCGGCGGCGCAGTGGGAGGAGGAGTATCCCGTGCCAGGACTTGTGGTGGCTACAGCAGCGGCTCGGACTGGAGGAAGTGCGCGGGTAGATAGAGCAGTAAACGCACAGACAACAGCAACACTTCCAAGAAAGCAATTAACGCTGTTTTCGAACGCGAAGTTGGGAGTAGTGGGGCAGGCAGCAGTAGCAGCCACGTCTCTCATCTTTGTACCAAACGGGAAGAAGTTAGATAAATAAGGCGAGCATTCCAGCATACTACAATGAACGACTGAGGACTTTGCCTCCATCTATTCCATTCAGCTCTTACGAAACGGAATACTGTCTCACAATTATAAGGTAGGCGACTGTCGGAGTTAAACCACGCGTTTTATTCTATTTTTACGCACGGTGTGAATTATAAAGTTACCTTTACGCACGGAAATCAAATATTACGCGTCAGCCCCAATCATTATTCATTGCTGATTAAACCAAAGGGCATAGTGTGTGGCATTGCCCGGTGTGTTTACCTTGGCACATAGTCCTTTTTAAACCAGGAGTGTGTGTGTGAGAAGTCAAGACAGCTTTACTGTTGTGCCAGCAGTTCACAGACAGAGAACATAGTCATTGAAGCAGCCCCTAGCAGTGATCTGGTATTTCTGAATGCTACAAGAGTATCATTGTAAGAAGCTTGGGTTACTCCAATCTGACCTGCTTTCTTAACTTTAAAATGCCTTACTTCAGCTATGTTGTGACTATAATTTGGGGGTATACGTAGCTTTTGTGGGCTTTGGAATTCTGGGGAGCTTTTTAATGTGAAACATATGGAGCAGCCACTCTTTGGGAAAGCCTTGGTTCTGGTTTGTGGACATCCAAAAGAAACGTTGCTTGTTTGGAGATGGATAAAATGTGGAGACAGGCAAACAGAGCAAAGGGATACAGGCGGTTTTCTTGGTGCAGCTGGTGTGTGGTATTTCTGGCCCTGAGGCTGTGCTTTCATGCTTTTTAGGCAGCCATTGTTGATGACATGTACAAGTGGCTTTACATCACAGTTACCTGAACAAGTTTCCCTCCCGTTCACTTCTAACTTAAAGGTGCACTATGTACCTTTGTGGTGCTTGTACCTGCTTGTCTTCATGGAGATGTAATTACTTTAAGCCATATGGTTATGTTCCACCATAGGGCTTTAGCCTATCTTACCTACCTGTCTATTATTACCATTTATATAGTTGCTTTTTGTTATTATAATATTGTGATGCGTGAGCTACTGTGTCATAATAATTTCCCTTGTGGATCAATAAAGTTTGTTTGTGACATTAAAAGCATCACCAGACCAAGTTACAAACCAGATCTGTGGAAAGGCAAGCCCATTCATAGTCACAGTAAGAATACATGTTTTTAAAAAGTATTATTCAGTGTTTGTAATTAAAGATATATGAGCTGACCACATATTGTTGAACATTCTTGGAAAACCAATAATGTCTACATGGAAACAAGAAGGTGTGCGGACATGCCACCAGAAAAGTTACATAGTTCCACTTTTTTTTTTTTTCTTCAGTCACCCACCTGCATTTACACCCTCTTCCAACTTCTCTTTCAAGCAACACTAGCCATGCAGGTTGAACATTTTGCAGAGTGGTGGCTTTCAAGATTGGCTGTAATTACAGGCTTGGAAAGTTAGGAAAACAGTCCAAAACTTGCAATTAGGGCTTTGTTGGTGTAAAGAGGTCAGGACTGTATCTACGCCTTAATGCGAGCTCGATGTGGAGTGTCTGCCGATTCAAAGGGCTTCTTCCTTGATAGGATATCGCAGAGGCAGGTGGAACAACGCATGAATGGAGGTAGTGATAAAGAGGTTTGGACAGGTGGGCAGGTGTGGTGTACTGTAAGAAATGCAGCGCTCTTTAATTGGTTTTACTGTTGGATGGATTTTGTAGCCTACTTCCCAATGAACAACAAACCCACAGCATGGTCACACTTGTATCTTATCTAATATTCCAATTAAAGATGTGAACGTTATTTGGTTAATCTGTAATGATGACTACCCAGGTCACAGTTAAATTATAATTATTGTGCTAAAATACAATTAGACAATTAGAAGCAAGTAATTTTGTATTTACCATTCTGTAACTGTAACATTACATTGTCATTAAGAGAGTTTGATAACACAAGGCAATGGAGATTTTTCACTGTAGTTTGGTTATGGTGTCAGTAATCATGAATAACTGTTACTGCGCAATGTTCCAGTGAATGAATCCAGTGGTGTGTATAAACCATTTTATTTTTATTACTTATTTTACTATTTAAAGCGAAACATACTTTATTTAAAATGATTGCCGCCAACTCCTCTCCAAAAGTTCAGACAGGGCAGTAAAATACCGGAAAACATAAGTGCTAAACAAAGAAGGCTAAGATGACATTTTACATTCACTGAAAACTTGAAGGATCCAAAAGTTTATCAACAGTGAATTTTAAATTGTCATAATTATTGCTACTTGGAAATCGCTACTTGGCTTAAGAACGATTCTGGATGTCAACGTAGAAATTTAGAAAGTTGCATTTTTGGTCTCGATCCATATTTTGGGAACCGCTGTTTTCAGACGGAGACAGGAAGTACGTACAGTTGAACATGTCCCATTGGGCTGACATGTGTAAACCATTATCCAGAGATGAACACGTAGAAAGAAAGGAAGTCAAAGCAGTTAAACTTACAAGATTGGATATAAGAAGTTCAAAGGGTAGGAAACACCAAAGCAGAAAGAAAAGAAAAGAAAAGAATAATTACCAAAACAAGCAAGTGACACCACCGATACCAAAACCAAAGTGCATGTTGTTCCAGATACGTGTTTAACTCCCATTGTAATCGAATAAATACAAGAAAGGGACAAGAACATCTACCAGAAAAGTTTGTGCAGCTCCTAATTTTTCCACGGTCCTTATCAGTTGTATTTCAAAAGGATAACATCTCCACTTCTCTTCTCTGGTCTTCCCTATAGAACTTGTGGTTTAGTTTATTTCAGCTCTTGTGCAGTGAATGGGTGTCAAAGCCACAGCGTAAACATATGGTGCCCCAGACAGGAAAGAACTAGAACAAACTGTGGCCTTGTTGTCCCCCTGCAGGCCCTTAAACCGGACGCTGTTATGTCACCGTGGACATGCTATCCCGCTCCAGTATGAGCCTCGCAGTATTGGCAAAACCGAGCGGTAATTTGGAACAGCAATTTGGGATAGCCAACCGCACCGATGGTATCTCCGTGATTACAAGGCCCTTTAGACGTGAAAGCGAAATACCAACTGGACTGGTGTTTTCCAGACGTGGAGCTATCTCTGGACTTCCTGGAGAATTTATGGCACTCGAGGCGTTTCTTGGGTTCACAGGCAAACAGTTTAGAAGAAGGTTAAGGGTAGGTTTGGATTCACTGCGGCTTGTTTGACCCGTCTTTCAACTAATGGCTGAAACCGCATTGCAGAGCTTGGTTAGATTGGTCCAGATTTGAGGAGTAGCTCGCTGGAGGATGTAGGTGTCTGTTTTTGGTTGGTGGGGTAATGGGAGCACACAAAATTAAACTTGCAAACTTGTTGATGTATATTGTGTGACTAGTGGCCTTCAAATAGTTCTATTACAGACTATTAAAAGAATAAAACCAAACATTTACCACATTTGAGCTAAACTTGTGAGTATTATACTTGATTTTGATACCACAAGGATAATAGGCACTCATTTTTTAGACAGTAGAATGTCTTTTTCAACACAGAACAATAATTCTAAAAGTTTTCAGGAAAGGTCACATTTTGTCCTTGTACTGATACTTTTCAAATTACTGTCTAGGTTTGGTGCTAGTTTTAGAAAAGATACTAATGGATAAGTTTATTTTAAATCAGGCTACTTCAAATTATGTTTATCGTAAAGGTGCCATATTACGCAAAACTGACTCTTGTGAGATTAGCTATGTTATAATGTTACCTTCTCAAAAATGTAGTGTTTTGTTTCATTCACACATGTTTGAGTAACCCTTTATTAGAGTGGAGTACTTCCTGTATTACCACATGACATCACAAGGTGGAAAAGAGTGTTTTCTGTTTGAGAGAAGAAGGAAAGAATGAAGAAACAACATAACACAGATTAAACATATTGGCCAGGAGCACCTAACTGGACGCCTACTTCTAGCCTACTGTACATTTCTAGGTCAACCAAGCCTCCAGGAAACCTACCCCACTGAGAGAACTATCCGGGTGTCTAACCACAGGAATAAGAGTACTTCCAGAATATATTTAATATCCAAAAGGACACATTATTATGGAACCAGATCTTTCCATTGGCATCACATTCAAGTCTGCACACACTGGGTTGTTTGGCCTTTATCACTCCACAGAGACTTAAGCCATAATCTTAACTGGACCTGAACGGCATTTTGTACCAGATATAGAAATTTATTTTGACATGTAAAATGGGCCTGTAGTGGTATTATATTGCAAAGTATTTCTTTTTCGATTTCAGTTTAAAGTATATTGGCATAGCTACTTTCATTTCAGACACACAATTAAACTTTAATGGGCAATAAACATATCCAAGCTGTCACAGACTGGTGGTTGTTGGCACTGCATGTCATTCATAAACTCAAAAGTTACAGCCTAAATGCGTTTTAGGTGCATTTTTACTATGAGTTTTGCAGTATAAACATGGCAGGAATAGGTTAATTGTTTTCATATGCACCATTTTAGTGTTATTACTAATATAAGTGACATTTGGAACCTATAATTATGGTATGAAATCAAAATATGCTCCAATAAAACAATACAATGTGTTATTGAGTTGTCATTGTTCCCAGTTTAAAGCTCCTATATTATGCTAAATTGACTCTTGTGAATTTTAAGACATGTTATAATGTTGTTACCTCATTAAAAAATACCTGAAGTTTCATTCACACATCTTTGAGTAACTTTATTAGTATCTTTTATTAGTTTGTCTACATCTCCAAAACTCAAAGTGCTCTGTTCCACCTTGTGATGTCATGAAGCGGTAGTTACCCTTTTACCTTTGGTTCAGTATAGAATGGCAAATCCTTCATGTGATTGTTGTGAAGGTGTTTGGAGTTTAAAAACCCAGTGGATGAGTTCTTGTATTTTCATATGACATCACAAAGTGGAACAGAGTGCTGCGTTTCCTGCGGAAAATTGGTTGGCAAATGTGGAAATATTGTGCTGGCGACGAAAGGCAAAAGTGAGGAGTGGGGCGGGACGACCGTAGTGATGCAGGGTTGTTGCTTTGGTCTTTTTTTGGAGGAAAGTGCTGCAGGAAACACTGTTTTCTGTTTGAGAGAAGAACTCAGCCTAAATATGCAGGGTTTGTGTGTTAAACATGCAAATGAAACAAACTCCAGGTCTATTTCTGATAAGGAAGAAACATTATAACATAGATCAGAAGACAGTGTAATATAAACAGACAGTGTAATATAGGCCCTTTAATTATGTGGACTCTGAGGCACATTGCTATCAAATTCCTGACAGCTAATTAAACCAATTACCAAAATTATTCTTCTAATTTCGTCTTTGAAGGTTTCCACTAGTATGTAAAAGCAATCAGCGCAACGATGGCCGAGCCAAATTGACGAATGGAAAATACAGTTGTGAACATGTAGCAACGTTCCCATCCGCACACACAAACAAACCCCCACAGGGATAGTTTTGGTTGCCGTGGCGTGTCCAAAACGAGGGAGAACTTTATTATTTATGAAAGAGAAGAATGCAGGGTTTTGCCAGCTACTCCAACCACAATGGGCTCCGAAAATGAAAACAATGAGATCACCGCTGACATGATTAGGCTGGGACTTAACCCTTCAGCGTTTTGTGATTTCCAGTCTCTTTATCTTTTTCCAGACCGTGCACCTCCGTCGCGGTACCTCCTCCCGCTTTCATCTCCACCTGCGTGTGTTTAATGGAAGATTCCAGCAGCTAGGGCCAGGTGGAGGAGGGCGGGGCTACAGAAATAGAAGCAAGAAGCATCGGTGGTGCAACGTTTTGATATATACAATGGTTATGAATTATGCCATACACATAATTATAGCCTATGTTATGGAGAAATTAGCGATAGACACAAAATACCACAAATTGTATAGTGTATGATATAATCTGTTTGGTTCTTTAGTAATTAAATGACTAATGTCTAGTTACATAAGTATATTTCTCAATTTTTTGTTTCAAGCGGATGAGAATTTACAGTGGATTGATTATAATAGTTTGCCACCATTTCATATTGAAATTTCCTCTATCGAATCCTTTAGTTTTAACAAATGGAAAGAGAGATTTTGTATTTTCAGCGTGCA
>KN503784.1:2332-27314 GCA_000787155.1 Scartelaos histophorus | reverse complement strand
ATCATATTTATTTTTAATCACGCATAACATCGAAAAATCCCCCCAGCCTACTTACAATTGTAAATCTGACTCTTGAGAAGTCAGTGCCTCACCAGTCATGAACTTCACCGCATGTCACTGATCAGATGGCATCACAAGGTGGAACCATAGACTGTATATAGGAGTGGACATAGCTAACGCGTTAGCCGCCGTGTGCCAAACAGGAAGCACGACAGGAGGCTCTTCCGGCTCCTTCTGACTCTGGCTCCAGTTGACTTACATTAGGATCTCGTAGCCCCTCTTTCTGTACCTGTTGCAGTGAGCCTCTTCATCTTGGTCTTAAAATGTCCGTATTAACCCGTTCTACAAGAGTCTGAATTTTTTTTCAGTATTTTGTTTGTCAAAAAAAATCCTATTCATAACATAGAGTCTGGCTCCAGATTTGCTCCTGTAACTGTTAGAATCATGAGCTTGAACGCTATGGGTGACATCACTTTTTTATACAGTCCGTGGGTCGAACACAAAGAGTGTTTTCCATTTGAAGAACTCACCCTAAATATTCAAGGATTGTGTTTTAAACACGTGTGAATTAAACAATTAAAGAATTATTGCATTTAAACAATGATTTAAACACAATTCCAGTATAAAACATACTGGAATGAGCAAACAAAATTATAACAAAGAATTAGATCAGATAATAATGTAAAGTAGCCATTTCATTTAGCATGTACAAGTTTGAATCACACTTGAGTGGAAGGAACAACACAACCAGACCTGTATTAAGTAAATTCTCTGGAAATATCATTAGTATTTCTGTGGTACTAATGAAAACTGGAAAGATGCATTCACCCTCTCAATATGCAGTTACCAGTCTGTTACTATCTAACATACTATACAGTGTAACCAAATTTTAATTATTTCTCCATTTGACCTTGTTTATTTTAATTTTTGTAAACAATAATTATCAGACAAAACATGCAGATTGACACAAAGACATTTTTACCCAAATGTCTTGACATCTGTGGCTTGCATCCAATTGTTTCAAGGCCTTCACTACATTTTTTCTCTCTTCTTTTCTCGCTGTTGCTCATTCTCTGGAAAACAGGTGATGCCAAACAATCATGCTACATTCTCATCACTCTATCCACATTCAACAATAACACTTTGACTGTTTCTTTCACTTGTAAACATTGGCACACCACTGGGCAAACTGCGCTTCGGAAATAAATTCATTGTCACAGGGAAAAAAGAGTGGGGCAAAAAGGGTAAACAGGCCTTTGAAAGAGTCCTGGCGATGAAAATATGTAATATAAATAAAGGTCCGCACGCTTTGAAAGGAAAACCATGCTTCCTGACCAGTGCTCTCTGGAGGGAAACGCCCACTCGAGAAGCCATTGCTCTTGAATTCCCAAAGACCCCTCTGTCATCAGGGTCCCAACTGCGACGTGAAAACATGCCAGACTGGTTAACACAGTCACACTCTCCAAATCTGCCCACTGTCAGGCCTTTTATGTGCCCTCCTCCCTTACCCCCGCCGATCATAGTTATGTCTATCCACCAAAAGCTCCAGTTATTCAAGCTGCAGTACACTGGTTGTCACGGGCAGGATCTGGCAGTTGCAGTGACTCAAACTCACAGCGGATACAGTGGGAGACCCAGTGATAGATGAGTGGTTAATTGGGAACTCGTCTTGATAACGTACATTAACAGAGAGACCACATTGCATTAGAAAAGTCTGATGTGATGGTTGTTCACAAACCAAAAGGTGAATTATGTAACCTTTCTGGTAGAGATCTCACTAAACTACCTACTAGCCTCCATGGATTTTTGTTTTGCCTACAATGTGCATGACAGTATGGCAGAAAGTTGATCTATTTCCAGGCAAGACAAGAAGACAAGCAAGTTACAGATCAGATCTGTGGAGAGGTCACCCAAGCAACAATAAAAATTGATGTATTTGTTGGCAATAAAAGCAGCAGTTATCTAATTTAACTGAGTAAATGCAAGATAGATAAGTTTAATGCCATATTATGGAACATGTGTGGTCTTTGAGCCTACACCACAAACTTGATATAGTAATTTAGTAATTTTAAAGGATTTAATATTGAGTTTATGTGTGTGGGGAACTCAAAATGCTCCAACACTTCAGTGTGGTACAAATTATTTTCTTTGTCAACCTGTTATATATTTCAGACATGAGTAATTCCCAACTACAGTCAGATTCAGTCAGTGCCTATCTTGGATAAATAATGAAGATTTCATCTAATAGGGCACCATTCTTAAAATGCTATAAATCCCTTCTTAATGGGGTTTAGACAATTCAGCAAGTCAAGAAATGCTCATATGTGACCATCGTAAACCTATGTGAAGATGATAGTCCAGCATAAAACTGTAAAATCACTCCAAATTATTCTCCAAATTACTGTATGGAAGGAAGTATATCAAATCACTGCCTATAATTTTGCATAGAACTCCATAAAATTTAAACCAAAGACCTGAAGCGCTTTGGGATCCAGTTACAAAGTGCATTTCCCCAAACTCCTGGACCATACAGCAGTGGACCATACATCAAAGTGAGCCTGGGACACTTACCCGGGCTCAGCTCTGACCCTCTGTGGCAGGGTCTCTAATGGTATCCCCCATCTTGGCTCAAACAGGGTGGCGTTTTCACTGACGATATGCCTTTTTTGATCTATCTGCTGAAGTAAAGGAGTGTGTGGGTCAAGGCAGGCAGATCTGCTGGTCAGCTCACTGCTCAGACCTAAAGGGAAGTCCGGTTAATTACAGCTGACTTCACTTCTGTATTTTAGGTCATTTTACTGAAATGTTTTTATGGGGTCTGACTCAGAGGTGGTCCTCAAATGGTTTCAACTTTAAGCCACAAACTTGGACGATGCCTATTCCAAGGCATAATTTTTCTTTAGGTTTTATGAAATCAGGAAAGCGTGTATGAAAATGAATGATATGAATGTTTTTTGACACTAACTTTTATAACAGCTATTGAGGTTGTGGGTTCTATTCTCATTTTGGCTGAAACACAATCTCAACATGTTTCTTAAATACACGTTTTAAGAAAAATTGAGTGTCTAATTCCACCTTTTTGTTTGCCTTGTTGTCCATCAGTGAATTTCAGTGTAAGCCCACTGATTAAATGACAACTTCTATCAATTTCACTGATTTCTAACCTTCATGGGTTGTAATATGCCTGCCCTTGTAGGATACCTTATCAGACTTTGGGATTTGAATTTAAGGTTTACACTCTATGGTTGAATAAACTTAAGTCCTATAAAAGTGAAATCATGGAACAATTCAAAATATAAAGTGGCAGGTGAGGTCTCAAGAATTTTACCATTAAAATTGTCAAAATATTAAGTCATTAAATTAGTTTTCCATTTCAGAAAAGTCAGAGAAATACAGGCCAAGTAATGATAATCATCTACTGCAGTTATTGTTCTTATTTTACAGAAAAAAAGATCAATATTTTTGATTTCTACAGTAGCAGTTTTTTGTCTTTGTTAAAATTGTGAATCTCATAATTTGCCTTGTCCATCACACTTTAACCGGAAAAAAATATATGCAGCTCAAAGGGGCTTTATAGCTTCCTCTGAGCAGAAGCCATTAAAGTTGCTGCATTGTCCACTGGGGTCAGACTGCAAATGTGTTAGGAAACACATAGTAATCAAATGAAAGAGAAAAGAAAACTCAATTCGTGAGAAACACACGTAAATAACCCACCAGGAAACGGCACATCAAAGCTAGCTTGTCGGCTCTACATTTGTTTTCATACTGGGACTGGCCGTGCAATAAACACGCAAGAGGTGCACTTCAGAGATGGTGGGGAGGGGGGTCCAGTGGAGTGATGCGAGGAGGAAGTGCCCAAAACAGTTACGTCCCATCCTGAGAATCCCGTGCCACTATCCCCATGTTGGGAAAAAATGTCAGGTACCGCCAGTGTTTATCAGGAAACGGAATAGTTCTAGATCAGAGAGGGTTGGGAGAGGCAAGAGGCCATCCAGTTAAACAAACCTTTCCTATCTCTTTAGAATACTGGAGCCAGTATAGAATATGAGGCAGAACAGCACCAAAATAAGAGGTTCAGGGAGGTTGTTTGCGTGTGAGAAGACGTCAGCAAGGTTCTTAGAAGTTGGTTTACAGCCAGGACAACTCATGACAATATGTTGTTGGAACATGCTCAAAGCTGGAAGGATGTGGAGCTTGTAAACGAGTGACTATTGAAGCAGGTTTCCCCGTGAGAATGATAATGTGAGGAGCTAAAGTCAAAATGATGCTTCTACGCTTCTTATAAATAATACACAGTTACGCAACAATGAGGAAATCACTGCTGTATTTCTAATGATATAATGAGGTGTTCAAAAGGTCAAATACTGGAAAAACACTGGTGTGTGGTGTGAGTGATCTTCTATTGTGCCAATAGACGATCTGCTGGCCAGTAGTTAAACTAAATTGAATGTTGTACTTTCCACTGAGGGCCATCTGTGAATGTTGACCAGCATTTCATACAACTATGATGTGATTATTTTTGATCAGCTTAATGTTTCTGTATATTGAAAGACATTTGACAAAGTTTGATACATTTTCTTTTGGTCATTACTCATATCTGTCAAAAATGTTTGTTCTATACTTGCTTCTACTAGACATATTTTTTAAGGTGCACCGTGCAAGTTTTTTATTAGAAGATGGGATGTTTTTACTGTCAAGATTGACCTTGACAAACTCTGAGCATGTTGCCTCTCCACAGATCTGAGCTGTAATTTAACCTGGTGGTGTCATTTGTTTTATACTTCACAAGGATATATAAGTTTGTTGCCAAATGTGGAACATTCCAGGCAAAGCAATAACATTTCCATGGAGACAAGCAGGTGGTGAACCCTCCACCAGAAAAGCTATTTAATGCACTTTTACATGAATACATGTAAAATGTAGACTCTAAGTTGACTTTAAGTCTCACATTACATCCATCCACTCCCCTTTAATGAATTGGTGCAGAGGGCTAATATAGTAATGTCCAGGAAACTCACTCCGGTCCATTCCTCAGTGTGAGTGTGACCTCTCCAATCAATAGCTTTCTGGCCCCCACTTGACTCTGACCTCCGTCCTGTAATAGTGTTTTGATATGCAGCAAATTAATTCTCCCTAATGGCGTACAAGGGGGTCAATGGGCTTTGATCCCATTTGGACAGAAGGCCTAGTCCTGTTCCATTTAGCCGCTGCTCTCAATGGTAGTGCACTAATTCCCTGGGGTTCGATTCTGTGCAGTTAATAGCTTTATTATGCACAGTTTCAAGATAGGACCTGTAACATAGATTAATTATTTTGTCATTAGGGTGCCAAGCTGCTATACAAATGTGAAAATATCCATCTTAACCAGCAGGATTTGTCTCATTCAAGTGCTCCTATTACACATCCGGAAGGGTCACACTTGGCAAATGAGATGAATATCATTGGTGGGGCAGAGGGAGGCATTGACATCTAAATAAATTCCAGTTTGTGGGAGCTGTTCCAACTGTGCAGCTCTTTGCCTCTATATTGATTCTAGTCTCTTGGCTTTTTCCAATAAAGCCATGTTCATGAGTTTATTATTACAAGACTGGACATGTAATCGTCTTTGTGATGTGAGATAAGGGTCCATGACCTGCTTTTTTGCAATCACACTTTAATGCCACACTGTGGAATATTCCAAGCAAAGCAATAAGAGCCAGACATAAACTTAAACAAACTTTATTGATCCACAAGGAATGGACATAATACCTCACACATTCCAATATAAGGCATAATTATACAGCTAACTGAAGACTCAGGTGACTCAGAGCCACCAGAAAATGTGAATCATGTACCTGAGCAATTCAGAATCAGAAATCAGAAAGTTGAATGGCACAAACAATTTTGTGGAACCCTTTTCCCTTTTACAATTTAAACTATACTTACTGTAACAAACATTGATACTGTTTTCTATTGTCTTTTTGGTGTCTTCATATTTAATGGAAGGGAATGAGAAGAAGTCATTTTTGAGAGTCACAGAGGGGGCCCAGACTGCCGTCGAAATTTCCTCTGGTGAAAGGGTCAGTGGCACCTGTAAATCTGAGCAGCTGGAAGGACTATGGGAATAGAAGCAACAACCTCTGCATGTCACTCTTTAGGCCTCTAACTGTAAATGCTATCTTCTCTGGGTACAGGGATTAAAAATACGTTGCCATTATTAGTATTTCATTTGACAGGAAGTATCGTTGGACCATATGCAAAAAAATTATCACTCAGCGACTTGCTCGACATTTGTGCGAACGCAGGTGCAGATCAAGTGTGTGGCTGTCCAGCTGTGTGTGTGCGTGTGTGCGCGAGTGTATGGGAGGTGGGGCGGGGTAGGGGGTGGATTTATTGCCCCAGCCCTGCACAGTGCACTGGGGCAGCTGGGTGGTAGCGTGGGGGTGTTGAGGCTCTGGTCAAGGCTGCTTCCTCCTCTTGTAACCTAAAAGGATACAGGCTGCTGACAGATACCTGCTCCACACTGAAAGAACACTTCCTCCGACAAAATATCCCCTTGTTACAGTTGGAAAAGGGCTTGGGATTTGGTCACTTTTGATTAAATGTGCCCTATTTAACTTTCTGTTGGAGAGTTAACTTCCAGTGCTTTTTGGCTCTATAGCATTAAACATCTTCTTTGCATTTATTCAAAGGTGTTAGTTTTATACCAATATACTTTGAAAAATTGTCATTCTTCCTGTGAGCGTGGTCTCCTCTCCATAGATCTGATCTTTACCTTGGCTTTATGACAACACCTATTTGTCTCCATGAAGATATCATGTTCAGTGATGAAAAACATACCTGGAGTTGCATTTTGCTTCATTGACGGTAGAGTCATGAATTAATTAATCCAAAGTTTTCTTCTCTGAGCACTAAAAATGATCAGTTTACATTTTCACAGAATGTTGAGTCACAGGTAAAAGTCCAAACGTCTCCAAATTATGTTCACAATGAATGCATTAAAAAAAATCTTGTTGCTAAATGGCAGTAAGTTTGATCATGATTAAACAATATGTGGTGTTTTGGGGCCTTAATACCACTAAATACATGTACAGCAGAATCCCGTGAAAAAGAGACTTCAAATCTAAGTGGGACTAGTTAATTAAAAGTGCAATTTCATTCATTCAAGAAAATTATCATTGCATAAAATCATTTGCAGTGATAATTTGGCATGGGGACCACTCTTGATCTTGACACAACCAAAAATATATATAGTTGACAGAGTTTACATTGCTGTTGGACTTAGATCTTGAATCGTGTGGGTTCAAGTGTGGGTTCACCAAAAGTTAAAAACACATAGACCTGCATAAAACCACAGTGACTCCTATAGTAGTGTTTGCAGATGCACTGGCTCACAGAACAGTTGAGGCTGCCAGTTCTCCATTGTCCGGATTATAGGAATGGGCACGGAGGCCGCTCTGTGAAAGGGATACTACCTCTGCAGTTGTCTGACAGTAGCTGGCAGCGTGCGCTCGGCTGCTAAATTTAATCCTGGAATTGTCTTCTAAATACAGCCATGGCATTAAGTTGCACTCTGAAGATGCACCTCAGGACAATGGGACACTTTGCTGCCACAGTGAAGCAATCCTCACAGCTATAGGACCAGTTGTTTAAAGGTCCTTATGTAAAATTGACTCTTGTGAGCTTTAAGCCATGTTAGAACATAGGTATCCCATCAAAAACATACATAACAGTTTTGTTTTACTCACACATGTTTGAATAATTCTTCATTATTAGTTTGTCTGCATCTCCAAAGCTCAAAATGCTCGGTTCCTCCTTGTGATGTTACGGTGGTTTTCAAGTTTACAGCTACCTTTTACCTTTAGTTCAGATTATTCTAATGACGACTGGATTAAACACATTGGCTCACTCCCTGTATTATGATATCACACGGTGGAGTGTTTTCATTTTGAGAGAAGAACACATCCTAAATATGCAGGATATGTGTGTCAAACATGTGTGAGGGCAACAAAATACAACTCCAGGCTGATTTTTGATGAGGAAATATCAGATATACAGAAATATAGCGCAATATGTGCCCTTTAAATTACATATTATACAAAAGTAGACAATTTTGAAAAAACAATATTGCTTCTTTATTCCTCATCAATAAACATACAAGGAAAAAGTATTTAGTTTCATTCATACATTTTTAAGTAAAGCAATGACAACTAGGAAGTGTTCTTTAAGTCCATTCACCTTTATTAGATCTGTTACAATAATTGGACCTTTTTTTTGTTTGCTTCTATATGAATCATGGGTGTGTCAGCATACTTTTACAGATTAGCTGCACTGCTTTTCTCCTTTTCAATTTTCCCTAATCCCTTATTGCAAGAATAGAGCATCTAATCCAAGAACTGTGAAGATGAAATCCAAAAGCAGAACACTTAATTCATACGGAGGCTCTGTTTATCTCCTATGGCTATATGAAGTAATACAATGTGAAAGAGATATGATGAAATAAATGCAAGTATGTACATGTGCTGTCTTTAGTAATCAGATGTATTGGGTTTTATGGTAGTTCCTATAAGGCCCTGTGTAATGCAATCTGTGCTGCCTGCTGTGAGTCTGTCCCAGTGGTTGTCACAGGAGTTGCTTTGTTATTTTTGAAGTCGCATGTGTTTGTGTAAGGGCAGGCTCGGGTTTCACACTAGTCCACTTGCCGCTGCACCGCAAAAGAACGGTGACGGATGGCAAGTGCAGCAGCCGCGCATTCCCCTTCAAAGGCCTGGACAAACAAGGCTGCTTTCAGAGTGTTTGGATCAAGTCTAAATCTGCACATAAATGGACTGGCTGAATCAAATGGTTTAACTCAAGTCCCGTACACCAAATTTTTAAGAATTTGTACTTGCAAAATATATATTCTTAAACAACCCAAATTCCTAAACTAACACCAAATCCAAAAATGTCTTCCATCCAACTGTAATGCACATCATCACGTACAAAATACTTTGAAATATGAAGTTATTTAGTCATTTAGTCATTAGTCAGTGTTAAAACTAATTTCTTCAAGCTTGGAAATAGCACACAATGGTCCACGACCCTGCATTGATTGAATGTTTTTGCTTAAGTTATTTTTAGAAAGCTTAAGTTTACTTTTATCTCTAAATAGGATTTTTAGAAAAGTTGAAAAGAACAATTAAAAGTTGTTGCAGTGTTGTAGATTAACGCAAGTGTTTGCTTTTGTACTCTTATAGTTGTCAGTACTGCTAAGTCAATATGATAACTATGTGTAACTTTTTGGGTAGTCCTAGATAGATCATTTTAATGACATGGTGTAAAGAGATGAAATTAAAAGAAAATCTGAAACCTGAACATGTAATCCCTCATTCTTCCACGTGGGATCAGGGTAGAAAGTGTTAGTGGTCGTCATCTGCACACATTTTTGAAATAAAAGACATCAGAAGTCATTTTGATGATACTGGTCTTAGACATTAGGATTCCAAGCATCTCCATGGAGGAAAGCAGGAGGCAGACAACCCAGCAGAAAAGTTACACAGTGCACTTGTGCATTCTTGCCATTTAATCTGAGAATTGTTTTGGCCTGATTCACAGGTTTAACTCTAGTTTGTATATTTTCTCCTGTGTCCTCTGGCCCTAGAGAATGAATTTGGGCCGAATTGGTCAAGCTGGAATCTTTATTCAGTAAGTGAATGTGAACGTGCTGTCTATGCTCCATTTGATAATTGATAGAGTGGGTTAATTGCCTTGATCAGAGGTCACCCATTTTAATATTCTGAGTTTGGGCCACTGGATCTGAATCGGTCACGTCAAATGTTTATGAGATGAAACCGGAGCAGTCCTGGGACCGGGCCCAATTAAGAATATTAAGGATGTTTTATTCCGATCGACGGTGGAATCGGCCGCAGACATCCACATTAAGCCTGATGAATATTCATGAAACAGCTTTTCTTTTGGGTGATCGGATATCGCATATTAATTTGAGAAGCGTGCGTGTGGATTCTGATTGCATCTCCCCTAAGCATCAATCCTAATATGCAGATGAATGCTCTTTTTAAAGTAGGCACTGGCCACGGAGGTACATTTGATATTTCATTCATGCTGTGGAAAGAGGAAATGGCCAAAACAAACAAAAATACCCACAATGCCCTGGTGTGGAGTCTCAAGAGGTTGTGCATAATTATTTTACCTGCGCACCACTCTATTCTGTCAGCATATGCACACACACACATAGGAAGTATAGCATGGGGATCTGGGGCTTGGAGACTCGCTGGGGAGACTTCTCAGGCTTGTTTCTGGCCAGAGCTGGTGGAGGTGTTAATTGCCCTCCTGAGTTGGCAGAATTCAGGGTAAAAAGGTGCTATCCTTGATGGATCAGCACAGCAGCCACCGGTGACCAACCCTTTCAATGTGAGTATGTAGCGTGCATATCCGACGTCTCATTATGGCAAACGGGAGGAGAGACGGGAGGGCAGGGAGGAGGAACTGCTAGGGCTGGTTACAAATGTATGGCTCAGATATAGAGTTTACACCAAGAAAATTTTACGTCATTTTATTATATACTAAAATATATATACTAAAATACATACAAAGAAATGTATTATTAAAGCTATTTCCTAATGAAGTTATGTTGGATAATGGTTGTGTTGTGAAATGCCATGTGGAATTGTTATTTTAGAACATTTAAAAATGAAAGAAAAAGTCTGTTGTATTGTGTTTCTTTCTGCTTTTGTTGACTTTTATGTGAAACACTTTGGTCATCTGAAGTTGTTTTAAATGTGTATATAAATAAACTTGAATTTAATTGAAATGTAGAAGAAGAAGAAGAAGAATGTTATTCATTTTTAAGAATTATGTATAGGTTTTTGTTAAAGATGAACTGTGTAACTTTTCTAGGAGGCTCACTTAATTATCTCTGGAGATGTGCCTGGAATGTTCCACAGTATAGCATTAAACTATACTGCCCATTTATTAGGTGATTTATTGCTGAAAAATCCCTTGAAAAAACATGTATTGTCACTGTGAGTGGGGTCGCCTCTCCACAGATCTGACCTGTAACTTTACCTAGAGTTGTCATACTTTGACATCGAGATAAATATGATTGATGCCGTGCAGTGGAAAATTCCAGGCAATGCATCGCTATATAAAGACAAGCAGGTGGTGTATCCTCCGCCAGAAAAGTTCCACAGTGCACCTTTAATTGATGTAAAGAGCTGGGCATAAATCATAAAGTTCAGACTTCCTTAAATACAGTGTTAGTGTTAGAAAACAGTACTAATTGATATGAATAAAGGATGTGTGTAAATCTGATTGGTACTGTCAGTGTAACAGCAGAAATCTGAGCACTCCTGACAAAGTGTGTTTCAGATCCAGAGTCCTCCCTGGTATGAAGTCTTTTAATAGACCACTTATTACACTATGGTCTTTGTTTAGACTCGGCGCACTTATGACTGCTCTACATACAAGCATTTAATACTTCAAGAGACTGGGCAGATCAGAAGTGCTAACATGATTTCATTTATAATGTAACCTTTATAAATAGATACTTTTATATACTGTTAATAGCATAAGCTTAATAGGTAAATTGGATATGTGTTCAGGCAGTGTTGGAACCACTGACCTTCTAGTTGATGAGTGAATGCTTAACCCACTATGGCATTATTTCCCCCACTCAACTGTTTTTCTTTATTACTATACTCTCATACTATACTATACTATACTATACTATACTATACTATACTATACTGTTTTTCTTTTCTGTATTTTCTATACAATATTTCAGTGGACGCTATAAAAATTAGGCAAAAAAGTTTTTTTTTTGTTTTTTTTTTTTACTTTTTTTTTTTTACTTCTATAACCATATTAAGTAATAAGTAATTCTATGTCATTTTTAGAGATGTATCAGCTTTTTCATTTTTCTAGATTTTGAGATTCCAGATTCCAGTATCTGATATCAAACAATACGAGTCAGTAAACAGCATTTATTTTCTTTGTACGAAAATAAAATACGACAAAACTGAACCAAATGTGTTATATAACCGTTATTTATCTCTCAAGTCACTACAAAACAACTTTGTGTAAATAAAAGCTTTCTGGATCAATTACAACCAGTAAAAATAATCATGAATTTATAAGCCGAACCAGGATATATCGGCTGAATCGATATTTGTAAGCTGATATCCGGTCCAGCACATTTTGCAGTAACGCCGCCGATATCAGATACCAGCGTTGGCTCAGTGCATCCCCAGTAATTTTGACACTGCCACAACACAGAGTTACATGGCCGACCGCTGACCCGTGCACAGATGTCCGTATTCACACACACTTCACTGACATCATCATACATGATCTGAGTCCAGCCCACATGCAGCCGGTATCACATTACACCACACAGCATACATGGGATCGCTCTAATTATTACTTTTATTGACATTGCTTGTTATTAGTACATACACACGCTTTACTTTTACAGATTCAATTTCCTATTTCAACAAATATTTCCAAAACCGAAGAGAAAACCCGTCATTTACACAAATCCAATCCAGCTTTGAATCATTACTCACAACATGGACTTTTTATCCGGAATTGCATCAATATTTTGAGTTTTGTGATTTCAAGTTCCAGCAAGTACTGCACGATATTCAAGAGATGTATTTTTAAATCCCCATATATTTATTTTATATCACATTTGACAGCTTTTTTTGGAGTACTTTCAGATTTTTGATGCACTGTTTCGATCGTATTATACTATTCTACATTTCAATACTAATAAAAGACAAAATGTTCATCAAAAATTTACTGTGGTGATGTAAAATTTATCAGATTGAGTTTGGCCTTGAACACAGTTTTGGAGCTCTCTGATTGATTCCACAGTACAACACAGTATCCACACAACATGAAACATTGACAGGAACAGTGTGTAGCCTGACAGGGACATGAAGATTTCATCAGGTCTAATCGCCCAGTCACCATCACTCTGTGTAAAACTATAGATGTATGTATTTTAGTCTGCATTTTTTATTAGACTATATTCTGAATCAGTCTGGCTGCTGTTCAGAATAGGCCTGTATCTTTCTCTAATAGCCGCATATCATCTACATAGTCTTTAATGATTCTTTGTTCTACTTATTATACTTTGCACAAGTATTTTAATCACCATGATAAAACAAATTCATAAATATAAATTAAAAACTGAACCTCACTTGTGGAATCTTCTTTTTACTCTTCTAACTAAGCCAATTATTGTTCAGGGGAAAGCAAATATAAGCCTATGTACAGCCAGAATTTATTATAAAAGCAACCGCGTTATTTTATTATTATTTCTGTTTAGTATTTCTGTGAAAAGTCTCAGGAAATTATCATTAAACAGTGGCCTATAACAGAAAAAGAGCGGACTAAAGCTGGCTGTCGTTGTCAAAGTGCATAACATTAGTGCCATCTGTTGGAACAAAATTGCACTGCATAAAGAGTTCTCAAAATCTTCTCCATTTATTTCTGTTCAAACCACAGACAGAATATTAAAAAAAATGTACTTTTTTTTTTATTTGAGAGTGATAGCAAAAATTGACCAATATGTGTGATATTTGTTGCCTTTCTTAATTGAACTTTTCATATATTTGGGGAAAAAATAAATGTGTTGTGTATTTCGTTTAAGAGTAGACATGAAAATCCAACAAAAATACCTTCATATGGTAGATACAAAAGAAATGCATGCAGTGTTTGATGCTACTATTGATTAGCCACTTATTATTGTTAGTGCAACCTAATGATATTTGTACACTTGACCAAAAAAATCACCATGAGAGACACTAACAAATGAGATACTTACATATTCTGACCTTATGCTTTGGGTCATAGGCAGGTCAGCTCATTTACCCACTCAGCCCCATCCTTATCCATTACATCCCTTTGCACTTTTTATTCCATGGTTCATTTGTGACATTTTAGACAGAAACATCACTAAAAACAACAAGGTCAAATAAAATAGGTACAGTATATCCATTGGTCTCCATATAAACTGGAGAGTAAATGTGCAGCTTTTTTCTAGGTAATTTCAAAAGGTGGCTCCAATGGAAATAAAATATTAAAAACATACAATTTGTAGACTTGACCTTTCAAATGCAGCTGTAGATAAAAGTGAATATGTGTTGGTGTTAAAATTATGGCATAAAAAGTGGTTATGGGTAAAAAAATGGTTTTAAAAAGAGAGAGAGAGAGAGAGAGAGAGAAAAGGTGCTTTAAACTGCTAAAACCTGCTGCACTGAATTAGATTGAGTTAGGTTTAGGGTTAGGTTAGTTTATTTGTCATTTGCAATTAAAAAACACACTGGACCACAATGAAAACATGTGCAAAAAGCTCAAAATGCACCATTAAACATTAAAAAGACAATCATTACAAGTGACATATTGAACAAGTTACAAAGACAATTATTTATCGCTAATAGCATATTGTAAATTAATATAAGTAATATTGTATACATTAATATTAATATATACATTAATAAGTACATTTTGCATGTCACTTGTTATTGCATTATTTGTTTTCTTTTTTAGATTTCTTTCTTCTTGCCAGGTTTCCCAGACATTCCCAGTATTTCCCAGTCTTTAAATCCATAAGCCCTTCGACTGCTCCATGAGAGGCCATTCTTCTCTAAGAGCAGCTCCCGTGGGATCGTGGGCACCTTTAGGAGCACATTAGCGGGTGAGGAGAAGTGAGGAGGATGGGGAGTTCTCACACAGACTCCACTGGGGGGGGGGTCAAATGGTGTGACTGCCCAGTGACCCCATCATTTACTGTAATTTTGAGCTGTCAGGCTGAAGGAGAGGGGAGAAGATGAGAGCAGACCAGTGCACTGTGGCAATATGGATCGTCTCATCCTTTCTGTCCAGTAATTGTCCAGTAATTGCAACCTTTGATAGTCTGAACCATGCTACTTGTGTTTACCATCTTATCACTGTGTTAGTAACAGCTTTAAAAACAGACAGAACAATAGGGCTGGCATTTGTAGCAACAGACAGGGCAGCTCACAAAAAACTTAACTATGAGGAATAAAAAAATGTAAAAAACCCTCCCCCCAAAAAACGCACCCCATTTTGTGAAGCACCTTCATGTTTGCAGAATGATTAAATATATATGTATTATGAATTAAAGGTGCATTGTGTAACTTTTCTGGCGGGTTGCAGAACATTTATTTATTAAAGGCTTATTTTACTCAATTTGACTTGTGAGCTTTAGCTATGTTAGAATATTATTACCTCATCAAAAACATACATGGACCTGTGTTTTTTTCATTCACAAATGTTTGATTAATCTTTTATATTATTTGACTTTTATCCCCAAAAGATCAAAATGCTCTGTTCTACCTTGTGATGAACAGCTTCCTTTTACCTTTATTTCAGTAGTGACAGGCAATTCCAGGGCTAAAACTGTCCAAATGATTATGGAGTTTAAAAACACAATGGAGCACTTCCTGTATTACCACATGACATCACAAGGTGAAACAGAGTGTTTTCAGTTTGAGAAATGAAATCTAAAATGTGCAAGCCTAAATGTGCAAGATTTGTGCGTTAAGCATGTGTGAATGAAACACAACACAGCTTCAGGGCCGTTTTTGATGTGGAAACAACATTATAACATAGTAGATCAGAAAATAGTCCTTTAGTCACCCTAAACAATGTACTAATAACTGTAAACTTCTAATACCATAAGGCCTGGTTAATCTTTTTATTCAATAAGACCCAATTTTACTCTCTGGCTTTTAACACCATGTGAGTTGTGTGGTCCTCTGTGTCTTTTATTTATTTAATTTATTTATTTGATTTTATTTAATTGATTTATCATTTTTAGCTTTATGTATTTGAACATTTTTATTCATTGTTTTATTTATGATTTACTTTTTGTTTTAATTTGTCTGTGCAGCACTTTGGAAACTGTCATGTGTATAAAGTGTGCTATAGAAATAAAGTGAATTGTATTGTATTGGATAAAATAGGCTATAGTTGACATTATTAATCCAACAGTGATTATTTGCCACTACAATTAACAAATAATTCAGTGTGAGCAATACAACTGACAGTTAGACATGAACTGGTCCATTATATCCAAATACCGTGAAGCTGCAAGTCTCGCATGGTTCACTAGAGGGCAGCATCTTAGCATTTTCACGTCAATGTGCAGGGCAAAGGAAACGCCCTTTTGGATGGCTTATGTTCATTTACAGTAATTCTTAAAATAATTTGCTAAATCCATTTGCTGAGTTCCCCACTTTTAAATGCATTCGTGACTCATGCATTTATAATCGTGCAATAACGATAAACCATGAGTTTTTCTTTCTTTGTTTTCTATTTGTACATTTTCTCATTAAAAATATCCGCTAAATGGCAATGCACGAAACAATACTGTAATTTTTGGACCACAGATATCAGAGTTACGACTCGTGTTGCAAAAAACCACGTGATAAGCCTATTTCTTTATCCAAATGCATTTCAGAAACAGGCCTATCTGATTACCCACACCCCATTGCGACAGTTTATGGGATGTGCAAAACGCTTCTATGTGACCTCATTTTTTAAATCCTCTGCAAAACGATCACGCGATGTCTTCTGTGTCCACATGGGGGCGATATTGAATGAATCTCTAACCCAGTCTCTTTCTTAGGCTTACCTCACCAACTTTACCAGTTTCACACCTTGGCCTTTCATATGTTGGAATTGGAGACGGGATATTTGAGTTCCTTATATCATTTTGCGTATTGATATGTTGGTTCTGGACTAGATCAGCACGTCCCTGGCCGCAAATAAGCCTTATATACGTTTCCCACTTTGAAATGGGATCTTAAAAACAAGCGCGTTGGCCCAGTCTCTAATTAGTGAGGCCCACATATGTCTGCAGGCTCACCCCCCTCTTTACGCACACGTACGCCACATATCCATGCGCACTTTACGCACGCATTAAATATATAAGGGAGAGATCAAAGGGCGCAGTACAGTGCAATTTTAATTAAAAACTGATGCAGGCTCTTTGCTGAATGCAGTGCCTTTCCTGAATATTACTGGTACACCCGCTGGATTCTTAGATGAGTGTGAATGAGCGAGCTGTCATTTTTTATCTATGGCTTTTTCCTGTAGCGCGGCACTCGATCGGCCAGGCAGGCAGCGCTAGCCCGGGCCTTTATCATGCTAATGTTTTTTTCAATTTTGCCCCTTCCACAAAGAGCATACATCGCTCATACAAAAGCTGGCTTCAGACAGACAGGCCGCTGACTGTCCGTCTCAGTGGCGCGGATCGCATCGACAAAGTGCTGTTTCAGGGGCCGTTCACAGGCGCGTCTTGTCCCGCATTAGGAGACATTGTGGAGAGGACACAGGAGTGGAAGAAGACACGTTTGTGCACATGCAGAGAGGAGCCCGGGCGCACAGCTGGGGGCTCTGTGAATGAGAGCAAGTGGATCTTATCTCTGCTGTACACACACCCAAACACGCCGGCTTCTGTCAGGGGCAAGGGTGGGTGGATCAAATCTGCAGCATAGCCTATACAAACATAAAATACTAAATACTGAAAATGCATCTGTATCTGTGCACATAACACTTTATCTGTTTTTTCTGTATAACCATTCATTCATTTTTGCCCTCTTGATTTTCTTGCATCATTTGCCACTGGAAATTAAGAGTGATAAAATGAATACATATGCTAGTAACAATATAATGCCTGCTTTAAAATATAAGTTAAATATGCTGATCTCACTTATTCCCAATTATTAAATGTGTGGTTTTCAGATGAAATCACATAGACTAATTCCATTGGTCTATATCTGCAATGGAACAGGGACTTTATGTACTGTCTTTATGCTTTTTGCGATGTATTTATGGTTTTACATTGTGTACCAAGCTTCATTCCTAAGATGGTACAGATTCTTGACAGTAGCTGGGGGCTTTGTTGTCACACTGACCCCTCCCCCAAAGAATAAATCAACACATGAAGCATATAATTCTCCATAGGAGCCATTTAAGGGAGTATTATGGGCCATGTTAAAATCTCATTATCGGGCAGCTGCACTTTGCACCATGCTGTTGATTGGGGTAGTTCTATTGTTTTGGCTTTTGTTCTCAAGAGGCCCATGCAGAAATATGCACAATAGGGCTGAAGGCTGCAGGTCAGGTGTTGAGGTCAAAGTTCTTGGACTCTGTAGCTAAAATAAAAGACAAGTTTACTATTACGAACATTAAATAAATTATTATGAAAAAGTAAAGGCAATCTACTTCAGCAATTCATTGTAACATGCAGACTACTGCACCGCATGTGGTGTGTGGTGTTTTATATCTGTTCTCCAGAGGAATATCTGCTCATAAAATGTATTCATTGAATTATTAATATTATTAGAGGACTAAATGTGTGATTGTATTAAGAGGTCACGTTACCATAGACTTTGTAAAGTGAGAACTGCAGCAGCTGTTACAGGTGCAGTAGCTGGCACAAACTTTATTTATCTGTTAATTTGCATACGCAGTGTTGGGAGTTGGTCCCAAATGTAAATAATGTCCCAGTTTATTGTAATAATATAAACATATGGCATATTCCCATACAAGTTTCTGTGAACACAAACAACAGCCTTGAGAATAAAAGGATTTATGTTTTTCATTCAACAAAAGAATCCGTATCCAATGTGTATTTTTTTTATAACCAACTAAAGCTAACTTAGTTTCAAGTTGACAATGAAATCTGTCCGTATTATTGTATATTATTTCAATATTTGTTCATTGAAAATGTATATATAAAAAGTACAAATCCAATCCAAATCCAACTCACTGACCCACAATATTAACACTAATGTAGGCACATAATCAAAGGCTGCTTGTTCACCTTTCAGTCGATTCATGCGTTTGTTTGCAGAGCACACAAAGTGCAGAGGTACGTGTGGCACTGTTAGCAGGATTTCAGTAAAGAAAACTGCAGAATGACTGTCAGAATAATACAGTAAAGTGTAGAATTTAGCAGCCTATTTTTACTTGTGCTAACCTCAGAGGGTGTGCAGTGAGGGTCATGTGAGGAGACATGGAGAGCTGCCATGAAGCTTATTCTAACACATGTGCCGCTCATGTGTGGCTCTCCATCACTTCCTGCTTATCCTACTGTCGACTTAAGATGAAATGGCGATACTTAAAAATATATATCTGCTCTTCATTATTACAAGTCACGGGGTTCACTGTCCTAAGTCAATATTTAAACCAGAGTTTTGCCTGAGAACGATGGGAGAAGTTAGTAAACAAATATTTTCCATTGGTTATTACGAAAAGTGTCAAACACAAACTGCTGACTTAGACTTTGGGGCATTTTAAACCACATTTTTATTTATATTTCAGCGGGTGTAAGTTGTTTTTTAATGTGAAATTAGTTTGTATTTCCATCATCAAATTGTCAGATATTATACTGTGCATTCCATGTGCATGAATGAACAAATACCAAGCTATAATAAGCAGTTATTTCTTTAAATTGCAAATTACAAACAGTTGTCAAAGTGCTAAAATTGAAATATATTAGAGTAAATCTTGACAACATAATTACAAATATAACAAATGTTTTATATCTCATTTGATATCAAAACTCAGCGTATTAAGGATCGCTGTGGTTCAAGTCATTGTGGCAAAACAAATGACTTTAAGATGTTGCACTGGAAGTCAGCACTTATACACTATATGGGCTGAGGCTCCAGATGTCTCCACTGATAAGACTGTTCTCACTTTCTCACAGTTTAAGCTTTTTTGTAACTATGTAAAACAGGTTTCATCGTGACGTTTTCCCTACCAAATTAGGTTATTCACATTCTTGTTCCTAGAGAGTCCCTCAAATGCTTTTCTCCATGGAGATGTGGCTTTGTCTGGCATGTTTCACAGTATAATATTAAACCTTTCATCATGGAAACCAAACCTATAAGTCAGATCTGTGGAGAGACGACCCCGCTCACAATCAGTATGCCTGTTTTTGTAGGTATTTTTGATGGACCCCCAACCAAAAAGTTACACAGTGCACCTTTTACAATATTTATAGTGTCATAGTGAGCACTCAGCGATCACATTCTCTTTTCACTTTCTGTACACTAGCGTCATAGCTTCTAACCCGTGTGCCATCGGTTTACATAGAGCTTGCACAGAATTGGAGGCTCTCATCATTCCCGGCATGTCTCAGCCTGATGAATGTCCAAAGAGAACAAGAGAACATCAGATAGTACCGCGCCGCTCTCCTCCTCCACCTGATCTGAAGATAGACATGCGGACGACAGCAGCACCAACACAGACAGGATATTAGAATGGACGGGTGCTTCTCCGAGGCCACTGCTTCTCTCCACTCGTAAAGAAAGACAAAAATAAAGACAAGATAAAGATATTCTGGCCCTTTGCATTTTGAGTCCATTCCTGATTTGATCTTGTGAGAATGATTTCAGGAGAAGATGATGTAGATGGTTGACACACGTGCTATAGGAAGTTAGTGAACAATGCATTCGGATGGGTTTTAATTTAACCTTTATTTAACCCTGGGAGATACGGGATCTTTGTCAACAAGCAAATGCCACTGAGTTTCATTATGGGACCTGGATAACGCAGTTTTGGTTGTGGAAGGAAACATATTAAAAATGTAACGTACAAGGTTTTCTCATAAGGAAATGTTCAGTAGAAACAGTATTAATACAACCCGATATTCTCAGTGGATTTCAGTACATGCACTAAGTTAATATGGAATGATAATAAGTAATGCTTTCTGACTCTGGTGGGAAACTGGTGATCTGATCTTAAAAGCTAAGCCGGTTTGAGCCTGGTTACTTATTTACTACTTCTACTACATGCCTACTCCACTGCATTTGAAGAAAATGTGTTTGAATCATAGACTGTATATGAGTGAACATAATTAACGCACTGGTGGTGATGTGCCATAAAGGAAGTGCACCAGGAGGATCTTCCGGCTCCTTCTGACTCTGGCTCCAGTTGACTTACACTAAGATATTGTCGCCCCTCTCTCTTTGAGCCTCGTCATTTTGGTCATAAAATGTTCATATTAACCCACTTATATAATCCTGATTTTTTTTTTTTTTTGCTGTTTTTTCCAACAAAGAACAAAAAGATAGCCTCCTCCTGTAACCCTGAGCATTGGGAGCCTCATTTGATCACATTTAGACTAGCCTAGGAGAGACAAATAATCTAAAATCTTATCAAATAAAGAATAGATGGCCTTTTTATTTCTCTCTACATGCCCCTTTGTGTATCCATACTATAGTCACTTATATAGACAGTGCTGTTATTGAGACCTTAGGCAAGGCACTTCACCCACCGTGTATTAATGTGGTATGCAGGTTATAATCTTTATTATTTTTTACATTCTGATATGGACTGACAAACTGATCTGGCCATGTGATTAGCGGTGAGCTGGAGACATTTGTTGCAGTGAGAGACAGAAGGACAAATTGCTAACCCTAACCCACTGCCCTGGACTCTAGAGGGACAGGGTCAGGACTACATTCATGCCATACTTCAAACAACCGTACAACAACTCGCCCTCATGTAATACGTAGATGTTAGGTCAATCACTGTTTTGTCTTGTAAATAGCTGAGATATATTTTGTATTACTATATTTCTATGTTTTAATTTTACTTACATACACTGTACTTACATTTGTATAATTATGCTTTATTTGAGAACCTGCTGCTTTTCTTTCTTGGAATACTGTCATTGTTTAATCGGGTTAGGCATTATAAGTACTTTTTACTTCAGCCTAAACCCTTTTGATCATGATTTATGAGGCTGCAGTCTATGTTTGGTTTGTTTTGTGATGCTACTACTACTACTACACCTATCTCTTGCTATTTTTACTACTTATTTTTCAATGTATTACTACCGTTTATATTGTTGCTCTTTGCTATTATAATATATTGAGTAAAAAATACTGTGTCCAAATAATTTCCCATGTGGATCAATTAAGTTTGTCTAAAGTCGAAATCAGGATTATTTTTGCACTCCAGTCCAACCCAGTTTTAATTTTGGCTCAAATTGGCTCTGTTTGTGCATGCCAGAGCATTCATGCATCAGCTGAATGGGCATTCCATATGTGTGCGCATGCATGCGTACTTACTCTCTCACCCATGGCCTACATCAAACTACATCTATCTGCTCTCATCCTGTCCATGCTTTTAATTCCAGTTTACAGATAATGATAATAAAAAAACAATACAAAATAAATAGGTAGCGTTTTCTTGTTATAATGATTCACTAATTTGCCAGAACAGACTCACTAATGTGGTTTAATATGCGTATTTTAATTCCTACATGACCTTATTAGCATGTAAAAGTGCCCCATATGTTCTTGTCATGCCCTAATAAGTGAACTGTCACATAATTTACTCTGGCAACAAGCATCCATCTGTAAACACAACATATGAGACTGGATGAGATCGCCAACATCTGCGGCGTATGGCAATTATCAAGCACCACTCCAGTTCAAGTGAAGTTTAAGTGACACATTCAAATCTATAAATTGCGCAATTACAATAAGCCAAATATAGTTTGGCTAAGTATAAGGCCGTAGAGTTGTTGCACCTGGCCTCTCCATCGTCTTCCGCCGGCTGGCCTGATCTGCGACTGCAGTAATTGATGAATATTCCGTAGAGTTTAATGAGAAAAATGTTCTGACAAGGCATTTACCAGTTTCAGGCAATTTGCTCACAGCCCAGATTATTACATCGAGCGAGTGCACAGAATTGAATTACAAAATGGGTTTGTATAATATGCATCATTAGAACAATAGGGCTTATTGCTGTATTTGTTTGAACGTGTTTTTAATTGTATGTTTAGACATTATGAAGCAAGATAATAATAATAATTGCCAATTCTGAACAACTGTGAGCATAAACTATTTTTCTGGATATACAGTGTGTTTGATTGGAGTTCAGAATTTGAAATTAAGTTTATGTCAAAATAGTGGTCTTCAAGATGGAAGTAATTATACTTTAAAGATACCACAGACAACTTTATTGATCCACAAGGGTATTTTTTTTATATTGTGATGAGTGAGCGACTGTGTCCAAATTTCCCTTGTGGATCAATTTAGAAGCAAAAGTAGAAGCTAGTGTAATTTACTCCTGCGATGTTATCAGCTCTTACTGTTATAAATGTATTATTTTGACCTCTGATTTGGTTATGCAAGTTGTACGCCCTGACTTTGACTGTTCTTAGCATCTCCACAGTAATTTTGTTCACTTTTCATCACATAAGCCTCAACAAAGAAGCATACAAGAATTCAAGAGTACAGATAATGTTATTTCTATTCAATATATGAATTTTCCCCCATATATTTGAGCCAAATTTGTCCTTCCCCAGTACAGATATATTGTGTAAGCAGCTCTTGAAATTGCTGTGTACTACCTGCATTTTATTTTTAAGTGTTTTATTGTCCATATTTTATTGTGGAGAATCAAGAAGTGCTTGGTAGCATGCTAGTTGTTCCTTTACAATGTTTGATCTCTGAAAGTTGTGCAAAGTGCTTATAAAGTCATCGCGGTGAATAATTATGGTACTCGTAATGCATAAGGAAAGTGAGGTATAACTGTTTCAAATGAACTAGTTCTGTTTCACAGATTTTTAAACTGTAAAAATCGGGTGCAGCTCAAATATAGAAATCCATGGACTCGAATTTTGTCTGTGAGTAACTGCTGTTTTCATTGACCTAAATCCACATAAGGAGAAACAGCCTATTTACCACCATCCTCATCTTAAATCAAGTGAACCTCAAGTCTATTCAGGGCCTGCACTCCCACAGCCCCTCTGATTACTGTGGTTGGTGCAGTATGGCTCCCATTTCCTATGTGTTACAGTGTGGACGTATAGAACATATGGAGCGGACAAAGACAGCCTTTCCACTACCAGCAGGAGACTCCCAGCCCGGTCCATGTTTCCACGCTGAGAAGGCCTGGATCTCTTCCCACAGTTACGCTACACTGACGCTGCTCCTGATGACTTCACCATGAACAAACCTAATTGGCCAAACTGTCATAACCTTAAATTATGAGAAAGCTTAAAAAATGTGACTGGTGTGAAGCATGCTGGGACCCTTGGCTGTATTTTATCGTCTGGAGCCTGGTCTCTGTTCAGGGCATTGGCGCTGAGGGATTGGACATCACAGGTGTTCAGCTTAACGCCCTGCACACACTCAAATAAATTATATACCGTACCTTTTGGACAGCGGCCAAAACATTCACATCACTTCCAAAAGAGAAACATTTTACAGGTTTTCTCAGGCGTTCTTTCTGCTATTTCACAAAAGAACAGTTTCCACAAGGTGCCTACCTTAACGTAACCTTTTTTGTGTCCTTATTTTGACTATGGTGGAACATTATTTCCAAAAATGTAACTTTTTTAACATTGACACACTGATTTAACAGTCTCTTTGTACTTCAGGCAAGCATGACTGGGGCTTATTTGGTTTGGAGAATCTAAATTGTGCATAGGAAATAGCTATAACTTGAAAGTGCTGTATGTTTTTTCTTTAATATTTCATAAACATCTATTATATGTCCCAGCATTAAGCAAAAATAATGTAGTTTTAAACCAGTAGGATACTAACCTTATCTTAAATAGGGTCAATGTAATCTAAAATTGAACTGTGAGATCAGAAATTACTCTAATTTATAGTTATTCTGCAACTGTAGAAAGATATTTGGATGAACTATGAATAACAAAGTGAATTTATCCGGCGAAGGTGCTTGTCGCTTTCATTTGTGACCAGTTCTGCCATGTCAGACTGCACTACCAAACCTCCCAGCATGCTTCAGGGTAAACACAGCTGTGGCACAAATAATACACCTGTCTGAGGGAGTCTGCTTCTCACCTTAGCCTCTGTCAGTTTACCCCTCCCCAAAGGCCTCTCCGCATGACAGATGCACACAAATTGACAAAAGGAATGATACAAAATGAAGGTATATTCTAGATTACCACCATTTTAGACAGGCCATTTGGTTGGGA
>KN503777.1:5776-23907 GCA_000787155.1 Scartelaos histophorus | reverse complement strand
AAATACTGTAATATGGGTTCTTTAAGCTTTTTCACATGTTTTAACCTACAAACATAACATGCTTAAATCATTATTTTGCATTTTGTGAAACAAAAATCTTGTGTACTGCATTATTGAGTGAGATAAAAGAAACTGAACCATCACTTAAACATGTATAAATCAATCAAAACACAACAGAACTATAATAGAATATCGAGTGAAATTTACAAAGATAAGTCCTGCAAATTCAGTGCTGTAGTTGTGAAGGATCTCAAGAGTCCAAGACCAAAGTTTGAGTTGACTCACCAGTTTCAATACTTCACCCTAATGACCTTTCTTTACGCCGCCTGGAGCTACTTCCTGTGCTGGCCTGGGATTTTTTTTTTTATTTTCTTGCCACTCCATCTGGAACTGATTAAACAGGTAGCTCCAAAATAGCCCAAGGGTTGTCTGCCTCAGTGTGTCTTTGTGTGTTAAGTGTGTGATTAATTAGCAGTAGTTAACGGTACACTCAACAGAACCCAAGTATTACAAGCTTAGTCACTCCCTGCTAGTGTTGCCATGGTGCTAAAACTTCTCAATATATATTTTGACACTAGATAATAAAAGCACTTTTTACACTTTTTAACACAATTTAATTTCCAAAACAAAATAATAGTTGTCCATTTAATAGCATGTCGTTCTGATCCACACAACTGTAAAAGTTTGTACCTAGTTTTTACTCGTTATCCCCACTTTTTATAGCACTTTAAGTTACAGCATCGTAATTACTCTCCACAATGAGTTTATAAGTGTGTTTTGTTGTCACGGCAACGCTAAAAACAACTGCTAATAGTATAACTTCCCCGGCCAGTCAAATTTATATCCAAAACTTTACAAAGAATAGAGTGGATATGGAAATGTATCATGTCTCCGCATTTCAAAAGGGCATGAAAAAAACAATATAAAGGATTGAGAAACAGTGTGTGTTTTGGCAGAGTAAACAATGAGTCAACAGTTGAAGCTATTTCTTATCTCAGGTAAAAGACGGTTTTATATTTTCTTTAGAATGATACAGGAATTTTGAAGAGGAGGCTTTTTTTTTTTCATTTGAGAATCACATGGTGCAAATTAACGGTTGCGATTGGATCATGTCATGTTTGGATGGAGGTTTTTTTTCACTCTCTACTGTCCAGTTCCAGCCTTTTCTGGATTCGAACAAAATGCAGACCGGGCTGGCTGTTAAGACAAACTATTTCCTGGGTCACAGAAGATAAAAAACGCTTTATAATTAGATGCAGACAGCGCACAGTCTCATTTTTATGCTATAAGAGCTGCTTTTAGAATAGAAAGAAAAGTGAGTCCAGTCCCTTTACATTTTTTTTCCCATGCAGAACTGACCTGCTCAAATAAAAAATCTATTTTCTGTTATAGTTTAAGTATTGATTAGTATATGGGTATCACTTTTTTTGGTAGGGCATCTGGCATATAGTCCACTTACCTAACGCTATACAAATCAGTGTATTATATATAGCTGGGCAGAGCTCAAGTTGCATGACCACACCTCCCCATCTGTTGTTAGTTATTAGATAGCAGTAATTGTAGAGTCTGTGATTGGATTTCGTTCCCTTAATGTTATAAAACAGGCTGTTATGTGCTGCGTAACATGGTCAGACTACTGCGGCCTGGATGTGCACTCAGCAGAAGCAGCAGTGGTGATTACGTCGTCAGGGGAACTACACTTACCCAAAGAGGTTCTGGTTACTGTCTCTCCACAATCCCCAACACCACATGACTTTGCAATCTCCTCATCTAGTTATGTAGCATGATTCACCATCTTCCCCCTCCCCCCTCTTCTCCTTTTTTCCTCCTAAAAACCATGCTTTTTATAAAATCTGACAGGGCGAAGATGCATGAAGACAGCTCTCAGATGACATAAACAGACATTCGCACAGGCTCCACGGGGTGCAGCCCTCCCATTGGCCCGGGCTTGTTGAATAACCTGTGTTGCATAAGCGGGGTCAGTTATAAAAAGCATGCACATAAACCCAGAAGACACATTTTCTCGTCTATGTAGGTCAGCGGGTACATGAGAAATAATAATAGCGCACAAGTCATTGCAGATTACATTTCTGAGATCGATATTGCTTGCTGTCTGGTGAAAGCTTTATTTTGCAGCGTGAAAAGACCTGATTGTACTTGGGATTGACGGTTTTATGGCGTAATGGTGATGATGATGTGTCCTCTAGTCAAAGGCAGACTCCGGCTAATGCACGGAATGCATCATGAACTCAAGTGTGGAAGAAGAAGATTGTTTAAGAGGGTGAACAGACAATCAGGCTGCACAATGCACTTACACAAGTCCAGGCAGGGCAGGAGTTTATCATGGCCTGACTGATAAGGTTTCACAGTTATATGAGGCAATTAGAAGACACTGTATTTCCATTATAAGTGTAACTTTTTCTTTGTGGGAATTTAATGGGACTCAAATGTGTAGCTTATCTTAATGGCTGCTGGTATAAAAGTTGGATTTACAGAGGAAACATGTATGGATGAGGAATGTAGGATATCGACTAATAATACAGGGAATTGTTTCTGTGGCATGACTTGGGCTGAGGTGAATGCTAAGTGGGATGGGGAAGGGTTTAAATTCTAGTAGTACTGCAAATAGAGTAGTAGAGTCTATATTTTGATCTAAGCCTTAAAGGAGCTTTACCTTAAACACTATATGCTTCAACAATTTATGTGGTGTGTGCTGTATTAATTTATAATGCAGAAAGGCAGTACAGTACATGTATGTGGCACACTCCTCCTTTGTATTTTCTCCTCAGTTCAGTTTTAATGGTTTGGTAATGACATTCCATGCACCATACTAAGTTCTTTTCACAACTCTCAGAGGCCATTTTTGCCATCACAGTAATGCTAACAACAACTAACATGCTAATACACACTCCCTGATTACTGTTTAGACGCAGACAGCAGACTTCTGACCACAAGAACTGCTTATACAATATAATTGTGGAAGACAAATTTTGCTCAAGTACATGGAGTGTGCACGGCTACAGGACCTGTAAGTCTTGGCATATTATTATTCATTATTAACTGTAGCGCATATTAAATTTGGAAAACTTTATGTCACAACTCTACTCACACAACATGTACAAAAGCATGAGTGCTTATTTTGTCAAGAGGAGTCAAGTCTTTTCCACAAACTAATCTGTGAGTCTTTTCCAATTTGGGCATAACATCTAAATATAAATTAGTTTGTGTAAAAAAAAGTAGAAAGGGTTAACTTTGTTCTACAAATGTAAAATTTTCTTGAAAAATGTTGGAAATTTCTGCTTTTTTATTTATTGTTTGGAAGCAAACGGTCACCCACCACCTGGAGTTTTTTTTTCTCTTCTCTGATGTTTTGCGACTAGTCTTCTTAGCAGATCTCATTTTCCGACTCCACATGCAAATGCCACAGCTCATCTGGTAGGCTTGGCAATGAAAACACAGCTAAGATAGTGTTCATTTCCTCAAGGCGCGGTGGATGGAGCACAAGCTGTCCAAGTTCAACACACAGCCTGCCTCTCCGCACAAGTAAAACATATAAAAGAACTGTCAGAGGGAGTGAGTGATGAATGGCGCTATGTAGTTAGAATATACAAAAAACATTCAAAGTCACAGTGCCACTTCAAGGCTTCTCCAGCAAATAACTTTCTGCTATGTTCATTTCCACTGCTGCACATACACAATGTTTCTGGCGCTCGTCTGACTTTGATGTAGGGCCTTTTTTGACAGTTTAATTGATTTTGGCCTGTGCGGTATGACCTCAAAATAACATGCAAGGCAAAAATAGTCTTATGAATATCTTTCCATATGCACAATGACAAAACAAAGCAAATAAAAGTGGCCAAGTAGCAGCATTTGTGAAATAGCAATCTGCAAATACCCTGTTGTAGCAAAAATCTGACAGGTCGAACTGACTAGGGTATTAAGTGGGCTCACACTGCTGTTAACAAGATGCTTAAAGTTTAGATTTTAGATTGGTTTGATAGCCGTCTGGAATTAAAAGGACCATAGTTGGCCTCTAATAAGTTACATTTACTCAATATAAAACTTTGAAGAATACGCACTTCTGAAAATAGCACTTTTATTCCAGTTAAATGTGTCTATATGAGCTTAAGTTGAGACCTTTAATGGTCCTATATGATTCAGAAACTAGTTGTAGTAATCTTTAATTATTATTCAGTTTACTGCTCCAGACCTCAGTGGTAGTTCAGGTTAACACCTACCTTTAATCTTTTGTTTAGAGAGGCAATTCTAGGGTTGAAATTATACATATGATTCTTGAAAAGATGTATGAGGTTGCAGTGGAGCACTTCCTGTATTACCACATGGCATCACAAGTTGGAGTGTTTTCAGAATGAGAGAAGAACACAGCCTAAATATGCAGGGTTTGTGAATTAAACATGTGAATAAAACATAACACACATAAGTCCAGATATGTATTTGATAAGGAAACAACATTATCACATAGATAAGAAAATAGTGTAAGTTAGGCCCTTTAATTATCATAAAATTACCTTAAAGATACATTATAGAACATTCTGGTGGGAGAAACATCTCCTGCTTGTCTCCATGCTTGCCCTTAATGTGCCACAACATGAGATTACATGTATTTTTCTTGCATGTATTCAATTAAAGGTGTTTTTTACTGAGAAACACATTTATTCTTACTGAGAGTGCTTGACTCTGCATAGATGTAACATGCACCTTGTTGCATCACCTACTTTCCATATGGGGGAACATTTCAAACAAACAAAGTAATATATCGTTGTTTTTTTTAATGACAGTTTACTTTTTCTTGTGAAATATGTTCATTTTGTTTTGTCTTACAGTACAGTAACAATATACAATAAGTATCTAGTCCTCAAGATTACATTAAAGGATTTCTTTGATCAGAACAGCACCTTGTAAAGCCAAGAGAAAATGTTCTGAAAATGTTCTGCTTGAAACTTAAAATGGATGCCACCAAGGACATGATTGGTTCTCTGTCTATTTTATCAAGAAACATTTACATCACCAGGTCAGTGAAAGCAGCACAAAATCCCTCTAACATTTCATATCCTGGCGTGGCAAATATGACTTTATTGGTACATCTGCAGGCAATAAAGACGGTAATAAAACCACGATAAAAAAAAATCCAAACTCTGGTTGTCTAGCTATCTTTTTGATAAATTCACAATTTGAATGGTCCAGTGTTGTGTGATGACATTGTTATGCTCAGGATATGGGCAGTCCTTGTTCACAAATAAACATGACAGGAAGGAATACAAGTACATTATGAACATAAGTCAAAAAGTTGCTTTGAGTTCAGGTACATGAGGAGGAGATGTGCGCTTGCATTTACAAGCTGAATGAATTCCCAGTGCTGTAGAAGTTGGGAGCTTGTTTCCTGTTTGCAGGTTAGATAATTGCTGCCAGTGTCTCCAGCTCACATCTGAGTTCTCTTTGCATGCGCACTCAAACACACACACACACAAACATCCTGGCTTTGATACAAGTCCCCATGGTGAGCTTCTATCATCTGCAGCAATAACGAGCTGTCATTGGCCCTCAGTGACAGCCTAAATTCTGTGTGTGTCTGTCTGTGTGTCTGTGTGTGTCTGTGTGTGTATGCATGCATATGTGTGTGTCTGTGTGTGCGTCAGTGAGCGAGCAGCCTGACTGAGCGGCGGGGGCCACAGCGCCTCTGCACTTCCAAGGCCTGCCAGTCAGAGCCGGGGGCACCTGAGAGGGCCTGGGACAGGGGAGGGGGCTCTTCTGAAGCCGTGACACTGGATCAGACAGGAGTGGTGCTCTGAGCATGTCGACGTTTGACCCCGCCCCCGCACAAGCAACCCACGGTGTGCTAAGGTGTGGAGGTGTGACAGCTAAATGCCAAATGACTCGTCTGATGAGGATTTGTATCTGACCTGCTCCTATTTCAGCGATAAGCACCAAATAGAAGTTATTAAAGTTTTAGTGGCCAAGTATAAACAGGTGCATTAACATGGTGGAATGAGTTTAGGCTAAGTCTGCGGGCACCTTGGCTATTAGGAATCTGAATGTCACAATGATACAAGATAAAGTTAAATAAGCCACACTGATAAGAGGCAGATGCAGCCATCATGACACCTCCATGTAATGTATTCCATCCACATTGCATGAGATATATTATCTGGGCTTCTTTATTGTGTCGGTGATAAATGCAGTACACATTAACTCCACCAAATGTGTTTCTCCTATTTCCACAATAAGGGCCTTACTTTGGTGTGACCTTCAGCGGGCTGCAAAGCCAGCACAAAATATGCATTTAGAAGAAGCAGCAGGAGTGGATGTGAGGCCGCACCAGATTGCTTTCTTTTGTACGGCGTCATGCAGGAACATGCATCACTGTCCGCCTCCAACAAACAGCCAGTAATATGCAGAAATATTAAGTAGGATCAGCAAATAAATATATGGAGTGGAGCTAGTGCTGTGACAGATGTTGGCTATTTGCATGGAGCTCCTCTGTCATGTCATTAGCCAAGTCTCTGTGCCGAGCTGCAAAATGAATGAACTGGCTGCGTGAAGCAGTCACATATTCAAAGTGAGCAGACTTGAAGTGCTTTGTGCCACAGAGGCGAGAGAGGAGCTGAAAAGTATCTACAGCATCTGCACAAGGCGGCATGTGCTTTCCTCTGGGCAGTAACAATAGTCCTGTTTGTGTGAGGGGCTAAAGCTGCTGACCTGGCTCTGCACTCAACTTTCTCTGACACTCACAGTTATGGTGCTTTAAAACACAGTGTTTAGAGAATGTGGCCACTAACAGCTGATAGTGGTGTCTGAAGGAGAGTGCCACAGGAACAGTGTGAGGACCTATTGTGTGCCTGATATTTATTAATGGATTTAATGCCAATTTAAGTAAAACTATAGTTTACTATATTTTTTTTTTATAACAAAAGCAGCTCAAATCCACATAAACCTGCTGCATTATAAAGAGTGGGAGTTCAAGCTGATATATATCTTGAGTTTATATCCATATGACATTTTGAATTGAGCAACCTGAACAAGCTCACTTTTGTATTCTTGCCATGGGGTTTATTAACACCTATACAGAAACACAGTGTTTTTCAAAAGTTAAAACCACCATATTTCTTGCAGCTCAGTGGAAGCCTGGATCCACAGTTGTGCTTCACCCCGTGAAATTTCTGCACTAGCTCCAAGTTGTGGCTGTTTGGTTTCCAACCTTTGAACCTGCTATAAAACACTATATGCTTCAACAATTTATGTGGTGTGTGCTGTATTAATTTATAATGCAGAAAGGCAGTACAGTACATGTATGTGGCACACTCCTCCTTTGTATTTTCTCCTCTGTCTTTTCTTGGAAGGCAGGAGCAGTACGATATATTAAAGATTGATTTAAGCGCTGAAGCAGAGACTTGTATTCTCAATGTTCCCCCTGGTCAAGACCGTTGGAGTTTCCAGCTTGCCAAAATACATACAGTGTAATACTACCTACTTCTACTTCGACTACAGTATAGCTTCAGGGACAGCCGTGTCTGACCTCCACCTCACTCCAACATAAATGAGTAAAGAGAAAATACAACAGGCAACAATCTCCTTTATTGACCTCCCTAGAAGCACATAGGCCTCTTTACAATCAGGCATTGCATTGTTCAAAGCACGTCGCCACTACCTCCCAGTCTGCACTAATAGCCTTGGTCATCAAGCACTTCTCAAGATGGAAGAAAAAAAACACGTATTGATTTGAAAACGTCTTGTTCTGTTATTTCCAATGTTTTCATCTGTAATTTTTTTTCCACCAAGATGTCAGAGTGCCTAGGGTCATGGTTGCGGGGGCTATAGGAGGTTGTGTGATTTTGTGTTTTGTTACCCATTGTGTTTGTGTGTGTGTCGGTGTGTGCGCGTGTTTTCGTGCATGTATCAAATCTTGTCAGGTGCAGAATACATACGGGGGAGGCAGGAGAGTCATATATCTGACAAAGTGCAGCCAATAAAGTATAATTCATGGCGGTTACAGTGCCCGTGGATAGTAGTCATTACTCTTGTGTTGGTGTGCTCTGAGTATATCGGGCCTCGGAACAACAGCCCTCATCACTATATTGATTGCCTGGCATCTGCTAAAATTGTTTTTTGTTTTTGGTTTTCAGAAAGATAAAGATAGTGAGGTAATAGCCAAATATGGAATGACGGATACGGGGATAGGCCATTGATTGAACATAGTCTTTGTGAATGTTGCTGATCAGATCCATTCATATGCAAAGCTAAAAAAGAAGCACTTTGAGACCAGATTTTAACATTGTCAGAGGAGAGATCTGTGACTCATTTTTAGGTAGACAGTCTCTACAGCAGGTAGACAGCTGCTTAAAACTCAAGTGTTGTTTCACCATGTGCAGTACTGATTTCTGGGCACCAATAGGAGGCCAGGTCGGGACTCTGATGATTTTTTATCTTGTCCACACACTTTTTAAACAAATAAGCTATTTTATGTTCAGGTTGGAAACATTCCTAATCAAGCTTCAGAAAGTTAGGCTATAGGAAAAAGCATAGATTGAATGTACAGGGACAATTGAACTTAGAAAAATCACGATTCTGAGAGCAATAAGCTGAGAACAGGATACAGAAATAAAATAAAATAAAATAAATGTAATGTAAAACAGTCAGGTGATCAGTTGAAATGACTTAAATGAACTTTACCTGATGTATTAAAGTAAAATTATATATATAAACACATACATACATACATACATTACTGTGGTGAATAATCAAAGGGCCCATATTGCACTATTTTTGATTGTTATAATGTTGTTTTCTTTCATTCTTTCAGTCCTTCTCAAACTAAAACCACTCTGTTCCACCTTGTGATGTCATCCAGTAATTTAGGAAGTTCTCCGATATGTTTTTATACTCCATATATCTTCATTAGAATCATTTGGATGATTTCAGCCCTGGAACTGCCAGTCTCTATTGAACTAACAGTAAAACATAACTGTTAATTTGAAAACTATGGCTTCATGACATCACAAGGTGATCCGGAGCATTTTGAGCTTTGACAATGTAGATGAACTGATAAAAAAGTGTTGCTTAAACATGTGTGAATGAAATAAAACACAGCTCCAGGTACGTTTTTGAAGAGGTAAGAACATGATTTAAAGCTCACAGGAGTTGCATAATTCAGAACCTTTAAGAAGTTAACAGTTTTTATGTTTGTAAGGCACTAAAAATCAGGTACAGCAACTTTATCATTATATCACCTTGGCAGTATCATAATTGAGTCCATTATCTCAGAAATGGCAGGTTTAATATCAGATAAAATTTCTAAAAAAGAAAAAAACTAAACTAATTTCTTGAGAAATTGGTTCTTGGGGTTCAGGAGTTTCACCACCGCCGTATATATCAAAGGTTTCAATATTAATGCACTCTTCCGAAAAGTAGAAAACCTTTTCACTTCACTTTGTACACGCTATATCTTATACAAGCATACCAAAGGTCACGGCGACCAAAAAAAAAAAACCCTCTATTTTTCCAACTCCCAGTCCCAGCCCACACGAGGCGAGAGCAGTGGTCTTGTTGCTGGCAGTTTGTCTTCACTACACTCACGTCATGTAGGGCAGTATAGGCTGAAGGTCCCCTGGCAACCGTACACAGTGCTGCATAGTGCGAGAATGTCACAGGACCAGTCGACTTTGTGAGTGAGATAAACTGTCTTTGCTGGCCAGTGTCACGGTGCCTTCCACTTCAACACATGTTGGGAGGGACTCTTGAGCACACTACTCTGCTTTGTCAGCAAAAAAGGGGAAAAAAATAGAAAAAAGATAGAAAAGGAGTCCCACAGTTGCTTGTCTGTGATGCTTTGCTAATGTGTTGCATGTGAAAGAACATTTTCTCGTGATCACCATCCATCACTCGGCTTCGGAGTGATCGGCCGTGGAGAAGGCTCGGGCCCTTGAGGAAAAATTGAATTGTCGCCGATGTCCCTTGTCAGCTCCCCTCCTCACTCTGCTGTCTCCTCCCATGTTTCCTTATCACTTCTTGTCAAAATCATAATGTTTGGGGAGGAGTGCCATGTGCGGCTGGAAGCAAAGGGCCCTGTAGCGCTGACACCGAGCCGTGAGAACAGATCTGCGAAAGTGCGGTGAAGAGGGCAAAGAAAAGAGGAGGGGAGTTTTGACAGTCTATCAGAAAGTTTTGGGAGAGTAAAACATGGCTTTGTGGTTCTTTACATTTGGGTTTAAAATAGGAGATTAATTTAAGTGTAACTTCAGAAGATTAAAAAAATAAAATGAAAATTCAAGTTTTGTCATTTTAAATTTAGACCAAAATCTTAAACAGATTTTTTTATTCTTTAGTCATACTTTTGCTCTTTTTGTTTGAAGTAGCAGTACGTGACTATCTTTGGAAGATGCTCTACCACATGCTTGTCTCTAAGGAGATGTTGCATTGCCTGAACCTTTCCATAATCTGTCATGTATCTAACTTGCATTGATTTATTTTAGAGGTGATGTTATTGCTAGATTGAAAAACATGCCTTCTTGTTAAAGGGCCCATATCAGGCTGTTTTCTGATCTGTTATAATGCTGTTAATGCAGGGTGGTTCTCCCTGAGGTTTCTCGTTTTTTTCCCACTGTTTTTCCTAGCCGAAGAAGGAGGGTCTAAGGACAGGAGATGTTGGGACAATTATCCATTTGCCTGCTTGTTGTTGGACATTCTGTATTCTTGAATTATTAATTAATCATTAATTATTATTATTATTTTTTGTTTTGTTATTATTCTGCTTCATTCTCTGACATCTTTGTTTGCTAATTTAACAATTTTGTGAAGCCCGCTGAGATAACTGTTGTTAAGATTTTGGGCTATACAAAAATAAATTGAATTGAATTGTTTACTCATTGTGTTGTGTTTTATTTACACGTTTAACACGTAACTTAGATAAGTTGAAAACTACCACTTCATGACATCACAAGGTAAAACAGAGCATTTTGAGCTTTGGAGATGTAAACACAATTATTCAAACACGAGTTGGTCCATCGACCTGAAGTTCCATAGTGCACTTTTAATGTTCCATGAGGTATGTCTTTCCATTGATAAAATCTGATGAGGAGCCATGGTTACTCCACAGAGGGTAGCGCACACTCCCTTGGGTGACAGCCAGTGCAAAATCACTTAAATGTGATTCATTTAGTGTGACACATTTTAATGACAAAATTTGAATCTTGTCATTATCGATAACATGAGGGGAAATCTAAATTTGATTCTGGCCTGGCTCATGTGGTGATGACATAGCCACACAATAGCCCCAATAAAAGCCAACTGCACACTTAGAGGGGCAATAAACCCGGAGATATTTACATCCTAAACTACATTTAATGTGGGCTATATATATTCATGGCAGTAGATGTAATCACACATAGTATAGTACGTATATGCTTGAGGATTTGACAAATTTAACACTTTTTTTCATGGTCGATGTTGTTCACACTTACAAATAAATGCATATTTTACCCACGCTTTTATTTTCGATTATTTCCTGATTGTTTACATCTCAACGGCTTTCCACAGATATAAGATTTATTTATTATTTAATTTTTTTTTTTATGTGGCAACTGATATACGGGAGGTATTAAAGGGACAGTGCTTTCCATTTGACGAGCAGGGTTTAATCTAAATCAAGATAGATCTCCCTGGAGGCCTGGGCTGTAATCATGTCATAGCCTAGCATAGCCTAGTGCTGTACTGGCGACTGTCACCCTCTCCCCATCGCGTTCCATCATCATCTGCATTGCAATTATTGAGCAGATTTAGATGGTATCGGCACTAGAATGGGATTAGGTGTAGCATTATATGGTTATGCTGTTAAAATCAATGAGCTTGCGTCGCATATCTCATTTGGCCCAGGGACAAGTGACGTCTAGCTTTTTTGGATCTTAGTTCAAGGTTAAAGGGTTCATATTACTGATATTTTCTGACCTATTTTAGAATGTTTTCTGGCATTGCGTTTTGTTTCATTCACGCATAATAACGCATAAATCGTGCATATTAAGGCTGAGTCTGACTACATCTCCAAAAGCACTTTGTGATGTCATGAAGCTGTAGTTTTCAAGTTAACTCCTAAGATTTAGTTGAGTAGAGACTGGGAAGTCCAGGGCTGATATCATCCAAATGCTTCTAGTGCAGGTGTATGGACTTTAAAAACAGTGGAGCACTTCCTGTATCCTGTATGACATCAGAAGGTGGAACAGAGTGTTGTCATTTTGGCAAAAGAAAACCTAAATATGCAGTTTTGTGTGTTAAACATGTGTGAATGAAACCAAACTGCAGGTATGTTTGTGATAAGGAAACAATATTATAATGTAGATCAAACAAACACACTTAGTATGGGCCCTGTAAACTCTATACACTTTCTTTAGATTCATTTGAATAATTTCTGTCCTGGAATTGCAAATATCTTTTAAACAAAAAGTAAAAGACACCTTCTAACTTGAAAACTACCACTACATGACATGAAGACGTAGGCAGACTATTAATAAAGGCTTTCTCAAACATGTGTGAATGAAACAAAACACAACTCCAGGTATGTTTTTCACGAGGTAACAACATTTAACATCTCATAAGAGTCGATTTTGCCTAATAAAGGACTTTAAACTGCGTCAGGTGCACAAAAAAGCATTGTGGTGAAGTGGAATGAATGCGTTAGAGGCTATACAATTAGTCAAAGTATAAATGGTTTTTAATGGGCGAGCTACCGTATTCACATGAAAGCAGGGCGGATATTATAAAGTCGCTTTATATTACTTAATCAAGCAGTCATGTTAATTGTGTAATAGGCTTGTATATTTCCATGCTGTCTCATCTCATTTGCATATTTACGCCTGTACTAATGAGCGGGGCTAGATTAAAGGGGGGGAGGAGGGAACATAAGCGGCCCCTCCCTCAGTATCTTTGATTTATTTATACTCATTAAGGACCGTCGGACAGATCTCCACTCTGATATGTAATGTGGGGAGAAGCGTAACTAAAAGCATGCACTGCCTATAGTCTATTGTATGCATATGAGGAGGGAGGCTTGCAAGTACTGTTTATCATACGGTGACATTACTGCAATAATAGTCATTCTATGCTACATCAGGGAATTTTGAAACACTGTAGTTATGTGCAACAACAACGCCAAGGTACACTGGCTGAACTAAAGGTTTTAACAATCTTACTACTGCAATTTTATAATCATAAGTATTATTGTGCTTGCAAACTCAATATAACCAGTTTATGTTTCTGCTCTCATGATGACATTATGATTTTCCATGGTAATGTATTTAACGCTGTTTTAGAGCTTTGAAAGGGGCAATTTGGTTACTTGGGTCTTGGAGTAGAGCCGCTGTTCCTCCTTATATATTAGCATTTTTTTCGTACGTAAGAGTGGTGCGCTGTTAGCATGCTAGTTGCTAGTTAAGGCAAAACTCTTCTCGAGCCTCTGAAAGTTGTGAAAAGTGCTTCTAAACTCATCACGGTGAATACGTAGGACGTTCGGTAAACTGAGATTGCCGCTAATTGTTTAAAATGAGCTAGTTCTGTTGAAATTTCATATTTTGTCAGTGCATTTATATTCTTCTTATCTTTAACAAACCTATGGACTGACCCTTGATTCATTGTATTCATTCTGTTGTTTAGCACCACCTATTTCCAGTCTAAACCAATTTTCATAAAAGGTTCTTTATATGGTGAGTCATGTTGAATGTAGGCCCAATGACACCACTAAACCAAATCAATTGTGTACGTACTTATGTACTCACTGTATCACTCAGAGAACATTATAGCTTTGAATGCACGGTTGTTCCAGTTTGAGGCTGTGTTGTAAACTTCATAGCTGTTTGGTCACATCTGGTGATAAGATGTTTCCTCTTCCGTTTTCATAAATCCTACTTCCTCTAACAGAAAAAAGAAAGACATGTGCTACTAAATATAGAGTAGATCCTGACTTCAGCCTACATTATGGGAGCATTTGTAGATTCAAACCGTAGACTATGTTATGTAAGCATTTCTAAAACTCAGGGTCATCGCTGGGTCAACTACTTCCAGATGTCTTCTTTATAGACTTTCAGTACCTTGATGTGAACTCCTTATAATGCCAACTCCCACATTTGTCTAAAACATGTAAAACAGAGATAAGTAACATTTCAAAACATTTTACGTGTGCTGGGACATATGGACAATTAGGCCATGTTATCGAGAAGTCACTAAAATGTATTGTTTCTCATTTAGCTGTGATGTAGCCTTGTACTTAAAGTTGCATTAGGTAACTTTTCGGGTAGGGGTTTTTTTACCTTGAAAAACCCATTGCGAGTGTGAGCAGCTTTCAAACATTATGACCTGTAAATTATCTGACAAAAAAGCTTACAAACAAAAAACAAAATGATTCTGTAGAGATGATTGTTATAAATATGATATAATTTGAACTGGGCACAATTTGAATATTTTTTCGATATTTTTGTAATATTTTCAAAAACTTGCCAAAAGTCATTAAACACACATTTTCCGCACTCCCCTGACTGTAATATATCAGATCACATTGAGGTCGTCACTGGGCCAACTAGATGTAAATATCCTTTGTAAATGTCTTTTCAAACTTTTTAACCAAACGTGTTGTGAAACTCATTACAAAATTGTCCTTCTTGTCTAAAGCCATCCAGCCCTCATAAGACTGACTTTGTTCACACATCATTTACAGGCGTGGGCTAAGGAGGATGCTCTCATTAAAGTCTACTTTTGCAGGAATGTTCTCATCTGCAAAGCCTGATAATAATCCTGATGAATGCCGTGCAGGGCCATACAGTGGGAGCATTGTACTCCGGCAGCTGGGAGCCTCTTTAACCGAGTTTATCAAGACAGATCGAACCCAGGGCCACGCTATTATTTAAATATGGAAAACACATATGATGAATGAATGAATTCTCGCAAATTAGAAGGGGATGGAGTGCTATATAACTTGTTTTTCGGAACATCATTGCCTGGGGGCTGTTAGTAGTAGTCATTGGGCCCAGTTGTGTGCACAAGATGCCGCAGCGATGCAGAATAATGAAAATAAGTGTGTCCATTGGAGCAGCTAATCTTATTTGGCCTGTAACATTGGTCTATGTTTTCATCACAGACTGAAGGCTCCTTGTTGAGGGCTCATGCGTATTGTAGTGGGTCACACAGCCCCACATGCACAATCGCAGCCTTCACGCACATGCACACAGATGGAATGGTTGCGCAGACACTTGGCTTCTCTGCTCTGTTCTCTGCTCTCCTCCTCCTCCTTCTTTTCACCAAACAACACAGGCCCCGCTCTGAGCCCCAGGGAGAAAAGAGCAAAATTTACAAGAGGAGCAGCGGGGATGAGTGGTGCTGTTGTGTCCCGGTGAACAGCCCTTTACACTAGGAGCAGGGGTCAGGGCGAGCGCTCAAAGGCCTGGCCCCGGTCTGTGTGTGTGCTGAATGTGTACTGGCCAAAGGGAGAATACAGCAGTGCTAATGTTACGGGAAAAGTCACAAACAGTTTTTGTGCAGAGCAGTCACATGACGCCACAGCATGTGCGTAATCTCTTTAGACACAGAGTAAACTGCACTGTTTGGTTTGTGCTGTGGTGGTGTGGGGATGAACACCCGGCTCATTTATGGGGCTGACATTGAGGCACATTCTCAGTTCACAGTTTCAGCCCAGTCTCTACCACTGCATAAGGAGCTTATCCTCTTTAACACCAGTAAATAACACCAACACTCACCATTTAATAAGATTAGGCCAAAGTGCCCCTGAGACAGGGTATTTTAGGCCTTCATGGCACAGCTGCCATCCCACACACTTCTCCTCACATGACTCTTTATGAAGTGATATCTACACTGAATATACTGAGAAACCACTGCAAATTCTCAAAAATATCACACCCAGTATACTTGGGGATTCAGAAAGTGTTGAAATAATTTTGAAAATGGTCTCATTTAGAAGCACCCACACTCCCAAGGCTGCCCTGAGCCGTAAACTGTATATGTAAATGGATAGGTAACCTGCTAGATGCCACACTCCAAAGAGGAAGTGAACATGGGCACGTTTCCAGTTCCATTGACTCTTTTTATTGAAAAAGTGTCACCACTCCCTCTGTAAGGTTCCAAGCTCGTCATTTTGGTCTAAAAATATTAACACCAATTTACCAATAACCACCAATTTACACAATCCTGGTGTTTTTATTTAGCTGTTTTGCCTGTAAGTCAAGATATGAAAATTAATAACTAACAAATTAGTACTTATTCACATACTTTCTTTTTTTTTCTTCTTTCTGGTTACTATGATACTCATGGTTGGAATTTCAAATATAGAACTCGGCCCCAAATTTGCCCCTATAAATGCTAGCCTTGACCTTTAGCCTTAACCAAGATGGTGCTTCGTAGACAAATTGTGTGTCAAATAATTCGACCTATGTCATCGAAATGAATAAGGCTACTAAAAAAAAAACCTTTAGATGGTCTTAAATTCAATCAGAGAATCGATGCAATTTTTGTATTAGGACTGGTGACTAGATGGTAACTCTTATCTAATCTATTCTAGCATAAGCAGGACAGGCACTTGGAAGATTGGACAGTGAAAATATGTACTTAAAATAAAAAGAAAGAAAGAGCTAAAGCCTTTTTGATAATATAGAACATTAAATAATTCAAAATGGACATCAAATCCATATCAAATCTTCAGGGGATATGTGCTTACATTGGACAATAAATGTATATAAATATATTTAACCAGTTTATGCAGAGGACATAAAGTAGGAATGTGAGCATTTCCAGTGGTAAATGGGAACAGTGAGTATGTGAGAGCACAAACACAATGGCCACAGTTGTTTAAAGAGTTGAGGAGAGTGTTTATTTACTCCAAATGGTCCCACTGTGACATGATACACTGCGTTGTTATGGAAAACCCCAGAGTTAGACAACAGGAGGTCAACCAGTGTTTATGTCCCATTTTAACTGGATTCCACACAGAAAGCCCAAGGACTAGTGAATACATAAAAGTACTTTTTTTGATTCACAGTGATATTAATTTTGTTACTGCTGGGTTCCAGTAATTTGTTCTAGTTTTGAATACAACATTAAATTTTTGTACTTTGAAGGAAGCATATGCCAAAAGGCACTTTTAGGGCAACATGTCAGATTATACAACAAAATGAATAGATTGTGCACAGTTGGAGTGCACAGTTGGAGTGCTATTACAAAGCCATAAGAAAAAAAAAATGTTGTCATAATTGCATAAGTTCATTTGGCACATCATGCATAGAAAATGTTCTGAACTCCCCCTGAAAGATTTGGTTACCACCTTATCTGGCAACACCTACAACTCTACCACTCCAGTGACTTTCAGTGTCTGTAATGTAATGTAAAATGATGAATGTTAGATAATGTTTCTCTCCAGTTTTACTGTTTCTTAATTTAAAATAGTTGGATCCACAGTTTTGTTCTCTTTTGGGTTAATTCTTGTTTAGAAATACTGTCTTGTGGTACACCTGGTTTATATCTGGTATTCAAAAGGTCAACTAATTTTTTTATTTTTTATTTTTAACTTATATAGTCTTATAATCTTGTTTCTTCATCAACAGTATCTGCAGGATTCACCATTCCTTTGGCCTAAATATCTTGTGATACAGCTGTGATAGGAGAAGATGGATTAATAATTCACATTATAGAAATATAGAAGACAGGATGGAAGAACACATTCAAGTAAATAGTGACAATATTGTGAGAACAACAAATGGTCAAATGTTCACATTGTTGTATACAAGCAAAAGTATACATACAGCATAGTGTACCTTGGGAATAAGAGCTACATTGGTGGTAACAGACAATAAATACACTGTTTTCAAACCCACTATTTGAGCGTAACTACTATTAAATGCACAGACAGTGGATGGAGAGGTGACATCAAAACACCATTTGGGACGACAGACTCCACTCTGTGAGCAAACGGCTGCCTCGAGTGTTTGCATCTGGTCTCCCAAAGGTGTCAGCTAGTAATGGGTGCTCGCTGTCTCCCATTTCACATTCCTATCAAGTCTGCATTCAACTCCGGCACTTGAAATTGCACACCGAACGCTCATACCTGCACGCACATACATACATACAGC
>KN503775.1:2524-14707 GCA_000787155.1 Scartelaos histophorus | reverse complement strand
AATAAATAAATACATAATAATAATAATGATAATAATATTTATATAATTAAATATAACATTATTATTATTATAGCCTGAAAATAGACCCTTGTGGAACTCCACATCTCACTATTTTGAAATCAGACTTTTTCCCATTGAAGTGTAGAAACTTGTGTTTGTTTTTGATGTAATTAGTAAACCATTTCTGCAATGCTCCTCTGATTCCAGAGCTATAGAGTTTTGATAGTCAGAGCTGAAGATGTACAGAGTGTAATGAATCAGAGCAGTACTCAGACTGAGGTGTTTCACTGCTGCCATAATTGAACAGTATTTCTGTTACCAAAATATCGTTTTATGTTTCTATAATAGTTAATCCTCCAGTTTATGCAAGAACTTTTTATCCAAACCAGATTTTTTATGTTAAAATAGAACTATTGTTGCCATCCATAAATGTTCAAGTTTAATGTTTTCCAAAAATGTCACAAAATCTCATCCAAAGCAAGTCTGTGGGAACAGCTGAAACTATCCCAAAAGAGACTTCACTCCATAAAACAGTGGAGAATGCAGAAGTTATTAGCACTAAATATTCACATTTCTGGTTATTTGTGAACAGGCACTATTTTTGTCAATTGGTGATTCATTTGGTTCTTTTGGTTATGTTTTCTTGTTCTAATGGGCAGGTGCTCTTATACATTTGTTAAGCTCTGTATGAAGTCAAAATTCAAGTTAAGAAACATGCCGAGTGTGTAATTTTCTCCATCTGATCTATTCCAGCCAAGTTCGCAGATATTTGAGGTCTGTACCCACACCGGTTCTCACAGATATGTTTCTGCTTCTCTAAAAAGGTCTTTCAGTTTTTACTGTAGGTTCATTGTTGTTAAATTTGTGTTTGTCGCCTTTCGCTCCTTTCATTTCTTTTGCGCAGACAAATTCTCTTGACTATAGTCGTGTCTATGCCCTGACAAATAAAAAAAAATAACATTTACATATTCTCTTCTCAATGCTCTCTCTTCCCTCTCCCTCTTTCTCTCTCCTCCCTCTTGCTCTTTTTCTCTAGTGATTCATTTTGGGACCAAGATCAAAGTGAAATTACCGCCAACGTCTTTGCAAAACAGTGTATGCAGAGCCCCCAGCCACGTCCCCGTCTCCTCTTTCACATCGTTCACCTCCTCCCCTCTGCTCTCTCCCTCCTTTACCTTTCTCTCCCTCCTGGTTTTCTCCTCTTTTCTTCGTTTCTCTCTCCCCCTTCCCTTCCTCTCGCACCTCTTTCTTCTCCTTCGCTCTCTCCTCCCTCTCTTTCCAAACACAATACCATATCAAATCCCAGTCCAAATCCCAGTCCTTAAACCATGTCCCACTTTCGTCTCTCTCTTCTCTCTCCCTCTTTCTTCTCTTCCCCCGTTCTGCCTCTTTTACATTTAAACTCCATTCTTGCTGTAAGTAGCTGCGTTCTCCGAGCACCAGAGGCTGTGGGTTTGATGTCCGAAAAGGCGGTGTGGAAAAGCGAATGAGCCCAGTTCTTTGTCAAATTAAAGAGTGAGGAGCCGCTGAACAAAAGGCGGAACAGGGAAACGGCGCTCGCTCTCCGGCCCCGCGGCGCTCAAAGGGATTGTGGGAGTTTTGACAAAGAGGCCGTGACGTGAACATCGGTGTGTGTGGAGCCTTCTCTGGAGTTTGGGGTTCGTCTGGGAAATGCACTTTGTAGTTTCGGTTTGGGGTCGAGCGCTCAAAGGAATAATCAATTTGACTGAACTGGTTTTATTGTTTTAGTAAGATTCATTTAAGCATTTATCCTTTTTTAATCCATATCTTTGGAAACATTATGTATAAAATGTGCTGTCAACACACTGTATAAAGAAGTGGACTGAGAGAGTTTGACGTCACCCACAGCGTTCAGCTCCAGTCAAATGAAACTCATGGAGGCCTGCATGTTATAGCGGCTAATTTAGAGCTGAATTCGATATACAGCTAATTTCTCTGATATGACCAAGATACTAAAACTTTTATCAGGTTATGGGTCAAGGACATATAAGGATTTCCAATGGCAAACTTTAAAATTTAGTTTATTCTGAATTTTTCAAATATTTACAATGTCAGGTGCACAGATCTATATTTATGTTTATGTTTATATTTATATTTATATGAAGCATTTTAGTGTTTTATGTACATGAATTGGCTATATTTATATGAAGCATTTTAGTGTTTTTTATGTACATGAATTGCTACGACCTTAAAAAATGTCATGGTTGTGATGTTAATCTAAGTTGTGAGTCATATGAACATGAGATTGAGATTTGAAAACATGAAAACATGAGATTTGAAATAATGGACACGCTTGGACAATATTTGTTTGAATATTATGGGGAAATATTGATTCAAGAAAGATGAAATTTCATGTGGGTCTAAGAACACTTCAGAAAATATGACAAAAAAGAAAGAAAATAAATGTGATTAGATTTAGAGTCATTTTAAAGAAGTTTAAAAATCATGAGTTAAGGGCGGACGGTCGCACCACATGAACATTTGACACTTTAAGGACAAAAAACATGCAGAAGAACTCAGGATTTGTAAAAAAATGATTTGGTTGCATGGAGGTCAGAGGTTCTACTGGGATGTGGGGAATTATTATGAAACTTGAACCTTTCTAAGTGAAGAAATTGCAACTGGACACACGTCATGTCACCCTTTACTTACTAGTTCTGAGACTGATTCTAGAGGGAGTTTATTTTAAGAGAACTTGACCAGTAAATGGACAGATCATTTCACTACTTTTAAGTCATTTTCTGATAGATTTAAGTGTTTATATTCTCAATTTTGTCTAATCTTTTTTGCAGTATCGTTGGAATTGCGACTGCAAGTAACATAGCAACCATAGAGTCAATCCGGCAGGAGGCCTCTTCCCCCCCGCGCTGGTTTAACAAGGAATACTGTCAATCAAACCTGTTGCTAACGCTAACAGGAGCGACCTCGGGAAAGAAGATGCCTGATCTGTCTGTTATTAAAGTTATTATTAGACAAAATTGTGAAATAAACAGCAGCATCATGTAGAGTGGATTAATATGAACATTTTCATAATTTTTTTTCAATACAAAGTGAAATGGAGCCAGAGCCGGTGGAGCAGGAAGCGCTTCCATGCTCACTTCCTGTTTGGAACAATGCTAAGCCATATCTATTTATATATTCAATCTATCGTGCTATATAAATAAAGTTAATATGGATTTAATAAAGGCATGTTCCACAATATGGCATTTAACTTCTCGTCAGTCTCCATGGAAACAAGGCGGGCAACCCCTCCACCAGAAAAGTTTTAAATAGACCATATTTATTTGCATCAGTCCATAAATCATTCTATTCACATTCACATCTCACAGCTTTATAGTGGATATTATTATAGTCATGGATTTAAAGCTGCATTATGGAACTTTTCTAGCAGAGGATTCACCACTTTCTTGTTTCCATGGAGATGTTATTGCATTGAACATACAGTATCAGACATTTTTTGATTTAAAGATATTTTTGTTGCTAAAAAGTCCCTTGAAAACATTATTTCTGTGCTCGCCTTTCCACAGATCTCAGTCTTAACTTAACCCAGAAAAGTTCCAGCGTTCACCTTTAACTTCACGAGCACAGGTCTGCGTTCGCTCTGTGATTCTGGAACCTTCAACCATCTGACGCAATTTAAAAGATCGTTTTCAGGAGCCATTTAAAATAATGGCGGATTTATAGAGTGAAATAAGATCCGTGATAATGGTCCAAAATCTCCAGGAGGTTTTGGAGAAGTGATCCCAGTTTGGCTGCGCGTTCGCGGGGCGTCCGATGGCGCGTTGGGCCCCGCTCCTCCACGCTTTGATCCTCTACATGAACACTACGGCCTCCACATGTCTCACTATCGAGTTTCACCACAGATTTACCGTCGCACCATTAGAAATAAGCCCCGAGGAAGATCGAATTGTGCCGATTTCACCAAAAAACACGGTGAGACAGAGGAGGGAAAACAGGGGGAGTAATGAGAGTGAGTGAGGCTGTGGAAAGTCACTGAGTCACAGGAGCATGTTTGTGTCTGGGTCAATATTACGCTCCTAAAGATATTCATGGAAACAAGAGGCTTAGACCTGGTTTGTAAGAGAGGAGTGGAGCTTTTCTTCATTTTAAAGAGACAGAACTTGATTTTGTGGAGGAGCTTCAGCCATTTTCTCTCTTCTCTGCGTTGATGTTGCTGCTTTGTCTCTAGGTAACAATCAAAATCTGTGAACAAAGAGGATCTGCACTGAAACTACTCTGAAAATAACACACTTTTCAGAGTAATTTCAGTGTAGATATCTCCTCCGTCAAGCAGATATAAAGCAGTATCCACCAGCGTCTGACCAGAACTGAAGAAGCAGTTTGGATGAGCTGTGAAACATAATTGATTGAAAAATTTTGTTCAGTTGACAGAATTGAATTTCTCTGCGCTACAGAGCCTGAGATATTCTATACGCACTGCAAATTTCTCTGATCTGACCAACATTTTCAAATTTCTATCCGGTTCTTCATCTGGTTTTCAGATTTATTCTCCACTTACTAGTTCTGAATTCGTTGTATAATCTTAAAAATTGCCACATATATTTCTCCCATGACTCAGCTAGTCAAAAAACTTTAAAAGTAAAATAAATGCTCAAAAGAAAATGCAATCCATGTCCCATAGTTTTCCCTGCAACACTTGTTTTTAGATCCAGTGATACAGATTTGCTTGATACAGACTGACTACGAACGACTATCATGTCAGACGGATTTAAGGACAAATATCTAGAATTTAGCATTTTTTAAATTTAATATCAGGCCATGAACACGAATCCTAAACTCTCCCTAACTGTTTAAGTCTGCTTATCTCAAACTTTGCATTTATAAACTTATTTCAGTCCATGAACACTCACAGAGACTGATTCATTCTAGTCTAGAGGGAGTTTGAAGAGAACTTGTCCAGTAAAATGATCTTGCTGCATGGACACATCATTTCACTACTTTTAAGTCATTTTCTGATAAATGTAAGTGTTTAGATTTTACATTTTGGCCAAGCTTTTCTGCAGTGTGTTTAAATACATAATAATATATTTACCTGGTAAACAGCGTGAAGATTAAAGAAGACCTACTGTACGCGCCCATGACACCTGTGGATCATTGTTATAAATTGCACATTTTAATGTGTTTGGCCAAGCTTTTCTGCAGTGTGTTTAAATACATAATAATATATTTACCTGGTAAACAGCATTTCAATGTGCAATATTCATCTAAAATGACTCTTGCAAACGGTGGTGTCCAGTAGGAGCTCATCATAAGAACAAAGTGCTGTATGCTGTGGGTAGGGTGCCTCTTAAAATGAATTAACACCACATTTTGTCAGATCACTTTTTACCTTATTCCAATGAAAATTCTAAGCATTTGTACCAAAAAATGAAGTCAATTGCTGCAAATTTAGGGGTGGCATACTCTTTCTAGATATTGAAATTGTTGAAAGGGACAGTTTAGAATTTTGGACAAAGGACCTCATTTCCTAATTAGAGAGTTGGAGACGTCTGGAGACAGTTTTTTAAATAGCATCCAGTCAGATATTGAAATTGTTGAAAGGGACAGTTTGGAATTTTGGACAAAGGACCTCATTTCCTAATTAGAGAGTTGGAGACGTTTGGAGACAGTTTTTTAAATATTGCATCCAGTCCTTCTATTTGCAGAGGTCGCTGGTGCGAGGCTAGTGCATGGCCACAGTTAGCCTGCCACTAAAACAGTCTTACAGTCTTACAGAATCTAGTGTTTGAATGTTCTAATCTTCTAATATCTGTATCATAAGAACAAGGAGAGTGGGAGAGATTATTCATGAGAAAACTTATCTTGTATTGTTCAACTTTGTATTGTTCAAGTTTCTGTTTCTGCAAAAGTTACACATTCTTTTATCCTGTTGGCTCAGTTTTTGTTACAGATGTTCACAATGGCGATAGGAACAAGGCAAAATGCGATCTGGCAAAATGTAGAAAACTTACTTATAGCATCATATTGTGAACCACCCTAATGTGGGCCCCTCCTGTGGATTGATGCACATCACACTGGAGCAGAGTTGTTTTTTCTTTATAATTTGTATCAAAATGACTATGCAGCGCTGCCAAATCCTACATGCACCACAGATTAAGCAATTTAAGATGACTCTAACATGCACAAATCACTCTAAATACAAGTTCAGAGTCAGTGAGAAGAAAGCACATGGTTAAAAGTTCTGAAAAGTCCATTTTGCAGAAAAGAATTGAACACCAAGACCATTTTTAGGTTAGTATAGTCAGCAGTTGTGTGGAGTTTGTGGTGTTATTACCAGCGCCACACTCCCTTAATAATGGTTAGGGTCCAGTCTAAGTTATGAGTCAGATCTGTGGAGAGGCGAGCCCACTTATTAAGAATGCATGGTATTTTAAAAAGCATTGAAACACCAGTTAAAGGAAGCTAGATGTGTAGATGTAATGCTGTACTGGAATATACTGGAATATTCTGTGTTAAGCAATAACATCTCCATGGCAACAAGTGCATCTTTACATCTTTCACACGACTAGACGAGCCACGCTTTTGCACTTTTTACTTTTTACTACAGTTTAGTCTTTTGAAAATCAGACGTCAAGAGTCAGTGCCATATGAAGAGTCAAGTGTTCCTCTTGTATTTTGTGTTAAAGTGACAAAAATCTGTTTGTGAATAAAAAGAGAAAAGTACGAAAGGTTAAGGAGGAGAAAGAGCTGAAAAGTCTGATGGAAATCTGAGAGCGAGTGAATGAAAAACAGTCAATGTCACTCGCTTCTATACAAACGACAGCATTTTTCTCACACAAACGTGGGATTCCAGAGCTGCACCGAGGTACAGGGACACGAGGTGGGTTATGACCAGCTTTTATTTCCAACGCAAATTAGCAGCACATAAAATAAAGGTTTAAGTAAATAAAGAAAGAAAGAAAAGGATTAAAAATGTGCAGAAAAATAATACAGAGCATGAAGGAATGTCTAGGTGAAGGTTCGGGAGCAGTGTCTGTGCCTGAGACTGTGCGACAGAGTGGACTGACGGAGTGTGACGTCACCCTTATGATCAGGCAAATAAAGCTCACTGAGGCAAGCGGCCAAATTTGGAGCCAGTTCCATTTTAGACTAGAATTATCATCGGACGTCTGTGTTTAGTAAAATACAGTAGGTAATTTGCGGAATTTGTTAGACTAAAATGAAAAAGTGAACTGGAGCCAGAGACGATGGACCCGGAAGCGCTTCCATGCTAACTTCCTGTATGGGACGTGGCGGCTAGCAGGTTAGCTCTTTCCATTTCTATACCTGCTCTATGGTCTCTGCAGATATTCGTCAGACGCATTTTGTGAGGTAAAGGTACATCATGTAACTTTTCCGGTTTAGTGTCCGCCGTCACCTTGTCTCCATGGCGATGTGGTTCCTTTGCCCGGAGCGCTCCACAGTACGGCTTTAAGTCTCCATACAGTCAAGCAGGAGATCAGCCGCTGACATTAAGTACGCCTGTTTTTCAAGATAAGTGGAGTGTTAAAATTCACTCTCACAGAATCAATTTGAACATTTTCTCAGGGTTTAATGAGTCAAATCTGTTCTAGAGTTAATTTAATATTTTTGGGAATTTTAATTAAGTAACACTGGACCAAAGTTCCTGTTCAAGCCCAAAATCAAGAGTTATATTAATGTTTTGAGAGTAAACGGATTTCACTAAATAACACACAGAGATATTTTATTTTCACACTTTATTTGAGTTAATTTAAAATGAAATTATGTACAAAACTGGTTCAAACTGGTCTTCTGTCATGGGAGAAGTGGTGGGTGGAGTTGCCAAATTAACACCAAGGGAAGTTGAATCAGCACTAGTGGGAGTTGAATGAACACTAGTGAAAGCTGAACAAACACTAGTGGAAATTGAAAGAACACTAGGGGAAGTTGAATTAACACTAGGGGAAGTTGAATGAACATTAGCGGAAGTTGAATTAACATTAGTGGAAGCTGAATGAACACTGGAAGTTGAATTAACACTAGAGGAAGTTGAATTAACACTAGTGGAAGTTGAATGAACATTAGTGGGAGTTGAATGAACACATGGAGAAGTTGAATTAACTTCAACCATATCAACAAATAACCCCAACTCAAAGCCCCATTTAACTTTCATATAGTTAAAATAATACTTTTTGTGTTAAAAACAACTCTGAAATGTTTTACCCTGACCCTCCAGTTTTTTCAAAGTAGATTAAGAGAACTGAATAGAAAATATAATGCCATATTGTGGGACATGCCATGCACACCTCACTTAGATCAAGAGTCTAACCCACAACCTCCTTATGAGAGAAGGAGACAGGCTAACCACTCTGCCACACACTGTGTTAGGCCAAAATCTAAAATATAAACACTTAAATCTATCAGAAAATGACTTAAAAGTTGTGAATAAATATGAAAACAAGATGAAGAACCTGATATTTTAAAATCGTTTTCAGATTAGAGAAATTTGCGACGCAATCAAAGGAAGAACACGCACACTCCACTCAGAGAGATCAGGAGTCTAACCCACAACCTCTGAGCTAACCGTGTGTGAGTTTTTGTCAGTGTGCGGTTGTCAGCGGTGGTTGTCAGGAGAGTTTTCGGCGTGGGCTCAGAAAAGTGAAATGTATGCATCCGGTGAAAAACAGACGCGATCCAACGCAGAGGCTGTATGTGTGTATTTCTGAACATTTGTGAAACATTTAAATACGGTGGGGGATTTGTGAGGTGTGTTTTAGTGACAGCGCTGCTCAAACTGTCCATAAGAGTTGGAATAAAGACTCAGAGGAACTTTGTGTGTCCGTACAAACCCCAGACACAGGAACAGTTTGGAAAGTTTGAAAACTCTTAAGTCGGTGTGTGGACGAACTATAGGAAAAAAGAATAGGCAGAATGGTCATCTTATGTCCAGAAGATTGTCCGTCGTATTTCAGCTCACACTAGTGCATGCTGTTGTTGTGTCCTTGAGTAAAACACTTCACCAACTTGATTAGTGATGGTTAAATAACAGTTATTGTAAATTGGTCAGATCTTAGAAGTAGTAGTAGTTCTAGGAGAAGGAGGAGCGCACTGCTAAAAAAGCTTGGACAAAATATCAGATCTAAACACTTAAATGTGTCCGAAAATGACTTAAAAATAGTGAAATGATGTGTCCATGCAGCAGGATCATTTTACTGGACAAGTTCTCTTAAATAAACTCCCTCTAGACTAGAATGAATCAGTCTCTGTGAGTGTTCATGGGCTGAAATAAGTTTATAGATGCAAAGTTTGAGATAAACAGACTTAAAACCAGATTCTGATGAGTCTGAATGTCCTGATAATAAATTAGCAAATGCTAAATTGTAGATATTTGTCCTTAAATCAGTCTGACATGATAGTCGTTTGTAGTCAGTCTGTATCAAGCAAATCTGTATCACTGAATCTAAAAACAAGTGAAGTGTTGCAGGAAAAACTATGGAAAAAACAATGTAAACATTTATTTTACATTTAAATTCAAGATTTTCTGACTTATTGAGTCATTGAAAAGAAAAATCTGACAATTTGTAAGATTATACAACTAATTCAGGCCTAATAAGTAGAGAAAAAATCTGAAAACAAGATGATGAACTGATAGATGTTTGTAAATCTTGGCCAGGTCAGAGAAATTTTCAGTGTGTCGTTTTTCCTGCAACACTTCACATGTTTTTAGATTTTAGTTAGACTACGAAAGACTATCATGTCAGACTGATTTAAGGGCAAATATCTACAATTTAGCATCTCTGAATTTATTATCAGGACATTCACACTAATCATAAACTAGTTTTAAGTCTGTCTATCTGGAATTTAGCAGATTTTATAGCATTTTATTTAGAAATTATGAGAATTTAAAGCATGTGATGTAGAATTTACCAGAATTTTAAGCATTTTATCTAGAATTTGGCATTTGAGAACGTATTATCAGCCCATGAACACTTACAGAGACTGATTCATTCTAGTCTAGAGTTTATTTGAAGAGAACTTGTCCAGTAAAATGATCTTGCTGCATGGACACATCATTTCACTACTTTGATAGATTGAAGTGTTTAGATCTTACAGTTTGGCCAAGTTTTTTACAGTGTCGTTGTCTCCTCCCGTCTGACTGTACCTGTCTCCTCCCGTCTGTGTGTTTGAATAAGAAGGAGCGCTTGATTTCTTCTCACGTCTTTGTCTTTGTCTCCTCCCGGCTCACTGCACCTGTCTGTCTGCACCTGCCTCCCTGTCTCCTCCCGTCTCTCTCTCTCTCTCTTTGTGCGTTGGAATTAGAGGAGCGCTTCATTTACGCCCCTTCGTGTCTCGGTGCGAGTCCCGCGGGGCCTGTCTCATTTGGAGCGCCCCCCAGAGGCCCGTGCCAATCAAAACACTCATCAATGTCTCCACTCGTCTCTCTGCTCGTTCCCTCCATCATTTTAAACTGTTTCATTAAGAAGTGCGAAGAACGAAAAGATTTGACGAGGTTTAATGCTCAGATTTTTTAATATTGTCATTTCATTGCATTCAAGTACAAACAACAAAACATTGCAAAAACACACAAGTAGGAAGAAAAACAGACCAATATTTGACCAGTGACCAGCAATTTTGAATAGTAAAAATAAAATTCAGGATATTTTTCATAAAGTTCGTATATTTGGTCTACATTTGTGCATTTTTTTTTTTCACAGTTTAAAATATAGTGTACAGGTTTGCTTTGAACAGTTTAAATTCTTATTAAATTCATAATTCAATTGCTTGTTCTCTCGTCAACCTTAAAAATGCACATTTAAAATATAGTGTACAGGTTTGCTTTGAACAGTTTAAATTCTTATTAAATTCATAATTCAATTGCTTGTTCTCTCGTCAACCTAAAAAATGCACAGAAATCTGACAAAACACATGGAAAAAAATGTGAATTTGAATGAGCCCCCCCCAGACCCACCATCCTGTTTGCCCCTACACACACACACAACATATACACGCATGAATATACGCACAAACGCACACATACCTGTCTGTGCATCAATAATGAAACAATGCAAAAGGAGGAGCGAGAGAGTGCGTGAAAGAAACAGCTGAAGAAGGGAAAATGTGGAGGGAAATAGGAGAGATGGAGAAAGAGGAGAGTGAGAGGGGGAGGTGCTGATGTTTATGGATGTACAGTAGCACCGTCATGTACAGTGCAGCCGTGCCACAAAAACAAACAGTACTGACCACATTTATGGGAAATATAATCAAATAAAAATGTTCACAGATAATCATTTTATATTTGAGTTCATTTAGAGGTGTAGAGTTCATTTCTTAATGAGTGATAAACAAAGTGATGAACAAAAATACATATGTACGTGTGTGTTTGTGAAATAACACACACTGGTAGTTTTCAAATAAACATGTCATAATTTGGATAAATGTATGTTTTTTCAAAAGAGCCAAAGCAGAGCAAATAAAAAGAAGACATGTTAATGGATTCATTCTTTGTAACCATTTTTTTTCTGCTTCATATGTGTGTCTGTGTGTGTGTATTTATGTATGCATGTCTATATGTGTGTATGCGTGCATGTATATATGCTTATATGTGTGTATGGATACGTGTTTGTATGTGTACATGTGTATATGTACGTATATATGTATGTGTATATACTGTATGTATATGTGTGTGTGTGTGCGTGTGTGTGTGTGTGTGTGCGTGTGTGTGTGTGTGTGTGTGTATGTATTTGTGTAGGTATGTATGTATGCATGTGTGTGTATGTGTATATGTATGTTCATGTGCATGTATGTGTGTATGTATATGTGTGTGTGTGTATGGGTGTGTGTGTATGTGTATATGTATGTATGTGTGTATATATGTATGTGTGTGTTAAGTGCAGCTCTTGTTCACTCGTGTCTGATCCGTCCCTCGTGGTGTGTTTTGTGATGTGTTTTGTGCTTGTGTCTCTTTCACTTTGTCTGTGTCTTAACACTGAACTGTGACAATACAAACGATGAATAATGAAGTGAAGATTGTGTGTAACTCTGATAACGTGAACACAAAGAGGAGGCGCTCAGACCAGCTTCACTCCAGAGGCTCATTACAGCAGGACGGACACAGAGCGAAGCTTCAGCTCATCACTCTGCATTATCAGAACATGTCGTCACATACTGTATTTTAGCTGACAATTTCCTTCAAATCACACC
>JACN01124026.1:0-11718 GCA_000787155.1 Scartelaos histophorus | reverse complement strand
TGTTACATGCAACAGTTTGAGGACTTTTTCCCCATTCAAAAAGATATTATAGTTAGATTAAATTTTAAATATTTAATCGCTATGGCAACTGTCCTATTTTTTCATTATGCCGAAAACCATGGATAGCAGCCAACTTTTTAATGGTTGTTTATTGTTCATTACTCAATGCACCAGATGGTGATTTTTATTTCATTTTATTTATTTGGCATCTTAATGTAGAAAGCAACACAATTAGATGTTACGTTTTCTGCATATTTTCCATGCATTTTGAAACAAGGCAAAAGTGTCCATAAGTTGCACTTGTTTAATGCCAGACTGTGGTGTGCACAGACTACTTGTCTCTAAAGAGAGTTACTGCGTTGCCTGATATATAACACTATATAGCAAATCTCTACTGAACAAAGAGTAAAGAATAGCTGTTAACTTATAATAAAGGGTTGCTCAAAGATGTGAGAATGAAACAAACAAAAAAAACCAAAACTCCAATATGTTTTTGATGAGGAAACAACATTATAACATAGCTTAATATTCACAAATATTCTGTGTAACATAAGACCTTTGCACACTACATTATGGAAAATTTCAGGTACTTCTACAATAAAAGTTACAGTGAATCTTTAAAATCCCAAATTAAATGTTACCATATCTGAATTATTCATTTTCCATTTTAAGATTCTTAAAGTTTTCTCTAATCTTTCTGCATGTACCCTGTGAAATTGGCTTATCTCACATGACTAATGCAAAAACAGTGGGATAAGAAATAGCCCAAATAAACAAGTTTTGACATTGACTGGTGTTTCAGAGTCACCCCCACAGAGCAGCATGGGAGAAGCCACAGGGGGTAGAGGATAGGAAAAAACACACACACATTCACACACCAAAAAAAAGGATACAGATTTTGGCGTCTTGCTTTTGGCTGAAAGTTAAAAAAATCTGACACGGCCTTTTGAATATTGTGTGTAAAATGTGAATATAGTAGGACTGGATGAACAGAGAGTGTCTTGTATAATGTGAAAAGTCCAATTAGAAGATGCCTCTGAGCTGTTGTCGCGCTGTTCTGCCTGTCTAGCTTGTGTGTTTTTTGAAGTGAACACAACTTTTCATACATTTTCACTTCTTTTCCGAAACTTTACAAAAGTCAGAGGGATGAACTTTGGATAAAATACTTATATATACTGACAAAAGACAAAGATCCATTATACGACTTTTCTAGTGGAGTGTTCGTCACCTGCTTGTCTCCATGGAGATGTTATTGCTTTGTCTAGAATGTTCCATGATAGAGTTTAAACCTAACTATCTCAAGGCTACATTACAGGTCAGATCTGTGGAGGGGCAACCCTATTCAGAGAGAATTATTGCGTGAGTGACTAAATGAATAAGTTTATGAGGGAGAGACTAAGAGCTTCTGACAGAGCAGTGCCTTTAGTTAGCAAAGTATCAATAGAACCTGGAATGTTCTATGACATTAAACCTATCAAAATACACAGAGGACATTTTTGAAAAAGAAAACACCTATACATGGAACAATCCTGCCATAGAATAACATCTCCATGGAAACAAGGTGTAGACACGATGCTAGAAAAGTTCCATAGTGCATCTTTAAAGGGACATTACACAACTTTTCTGGTGGAGGGTTCAACACCTGCTTGTCTCCATGGAGTTGTTATTGCTTTGTCTAGAATGTTCCATGGTAGAGTTTAACTATCTCAAGGCTACATTACAGGTCAGATCTGTGGAGGGGCAAGCCTATTCAGAGAGAATTATTGTATTTTTGAGCAATAGAAACACCTGTAATGAATAAATGCTAGAGAGGAACATTCCAGACCAAACTATAACATCTCCATGGAGACAAGCAGGTGATGAACCCTTTAATGTAAGGTAATGTCCCTTTAAAGAGGCACTATGGAACTTTTCTAGCATCGGGTCTACACCTTGTTTCCATGGAGATGTTATTCAATGGCAGGATTGTTTCATATATAGGTGTTTTCTTTTTCAAAAATGTCCTCTGTGTAGTTAGATTCCAGGTTCTATTGATACTTTGCTAACTAAAGGCACTACTCTGTCAAACTCTTAGTCTCTCTCTCATAAACTTATTCATTTAGTCACTCACACACAAAAACAGGACTATAAATGCTAATATTTATCACAGGCTCTTGAAAATGTGTTTAAAATCCATTTGTATTTTTGGTTTTTTTTGTCTTAAAACTTTGTTGGCTGCGTTTGCTAATGTGCATTGTGTCACCGTGGTAACTGATGAACGTTCTGTCACAGTGATACATGCAGAATACCCCCAGTGGGATGTCTCTGCAAAGTATCAACGTCATTAAAGTAATAATTTCAAGTAATAACATCGCCGTGGCACCAAGCAGATGACATTACGCTAAAAAGTTACACAGTGCACTTTTAATCACAATGTAGATTTGTGTATTCGGGGTACTTCAAATCCTTGATTTATTTAACTTTTGATTTTAAATAAAAGTTTAGAAAGGGCAATTTTTATGTATATGTTTCATAAGATATTCTACATAAAAGTTGCACTGTTGCCACTATAGCAACTACTAACAACTATTTACCCTACTACATACCCTACATATATTGTTATATTAAAATCAAAGTAATATTTATTTATTTATGTGTTTATTTGAATGGGACAGTGTATGTTAATGAACATCCATGACAGAAGCACGAATGTAAACACGCCGGATTGTAGCCACACGGCTAATTTCCATCTGTAGTCCCACGGGTCACAGGGGTCAGTGGTCAGGGTCACAGGGGTCAGGGTCAGAGGGGTCAGGGGTCACAGGGGTGTTACATGTTTTTACAACTATTTAATTTTCTACTTTAAAGCCTTTAACTCACTTTATTTCACACTCCAATATTCATCTATTGCTAATGTTAGCCAGAAAGCAGCTAACTACTAGCTATAGCGTCAAATAGAACTCAAGGCATAGGTTAAAAATGATTTGTTTTAATATTAATGATACAGTTATGCCTTAGAGGAAGCCAGATTTTAAATACTTTTTTAACATTCATATTTACCGAAGACCCTTTGGGGATGATTTCAAATGACGAATGCTCACAATCAAAGCAACAAAAAAGTGAAATAAATAAATAAAAAGTACATTCACGCTGGAGAAGGCCTCGGAGCTAGCACGCGGCATAAGAAAAACTTCCACTGATGTCAAAGTTAAAGTTAAAATGAGCTATAATCCTTAGCTGGAGGCAGTAGAGCGAACCAAAGTACATCATATCATTTTTTTTTTTTTTTCCTCTCGCACGTCTGGCTGCTAAACCAATTCATACATGCAGACGTCAAAAGCACTTACTCTTGAAAAGTACGAGCGGGGGACAGCTTACATAATAATCAGCTTATTCTGTGATGAAGCGCTGTATATTGCATCCCCGGCACCTGGAAAAGCTCCTCACTTGTCAATTTGGAGGTTTTGGCCGCGCGGTGCCACTTTCTTAGCTAGCGAGCCCGGAGCGGTGACACGTTAGCATAGCGTGTCAGCTCCGGTCCCACTGTGCCAAACAACAACCCGGGGAGGCCTGTGTCAGCCGCACTTCTGCTCCTCTTACAATTCGTGTTTGTGTTCTTGTAAGTTTTGTGTCTAGTGTGAAAGTTTGTTTAAAGTTTATAGGGGAAATTAGGTACGAATGGCGGGCATTTCTAGTCATTTAAACAAATAGGGATATTTTAAATCTGCCCACAACTTAATTTCAAATAGAGCATCTAAACTGGACAGCGGGACCAGCCATTTGCCGTACTAACAGCAGAGGGCGCTGTTATGATAATTTGCTCATTTATCGACCTAAAAGACACAAAGAAGAGTGGTTTACTTGTTGGTTTTAGCACGTCTGATGTCGAACAGAAAACGTAAGGTGGATGGGAAAAAGTTAAAGACAAAAAAGCTAAGTCAGTTTGAAATGAAATAATTTAGGTGTTTTTCTTGATGAACAACCAGAAGTGGTTAATCTTTGTATGTTTTTATTATTGATTTATTGAAAGTATTAATTATTTAAATTAGAAATGTGTTATTACCTTCACTCTACAGTCACATCTGCCCTGGGTCATTCCAACTTATAGGTAAGGTGGGTAAAATGTCTTGCTCAAGGATACATCAATAGTGTGCATCGGTCAAAACTTTTCATACAGTTTTTTTTTTTTTTTTTTAGGATTTAATTGAATGTATTATTGCAAACCAAACAATCTTTCAATGGCATAACACAGTTTCTAAAAGGAAGTGTAAGTGGACATACTGTATGTCTAATTGAGTTATTATCCATGTTATAACAGTATTCTCTCATTGTTAGTTCTGCATTTGAGTGCTCAGAAAATGTCACTTTTCATCTACTATGTTCATTTTTTAAATCTAAAAAACATGTACATAGGTATCTGCTGTTTGGTGTTGTTTAAATGAAACTAGAGAGGAGGAACTTCTCAGGTCTGCAATTTTTAACAGGAAGTCAATCGATCTGTGTATGTTATTAATCAATTTTAGATCAATACTGAGCTCTATAATGGACAAAATGAAAAACAATGAATTATGTATGCAATATAGAGTTGCCAGTTGTGTTGTTTGGGTAAATGGTTGAGGTGTAAATCAAATAATCATTAATGAACGATTTTCTCTCTTTACTTCGTTCAGCGGAGAAATGGCGTGGTGCTGGGCTCCCCCCTCCTGTCTCGCCTCAGTCACAAGCGTCTGATGGCCACGTTCCAGGTGGAGGCGGAGCGCGGCGAGCAGGACCTGTACCGCTGCATCACGCTGTCGTCCAGAGGAGCCGCTGTGTCCAACTTTGGAGAGCTTATAGTCAGAGGTACTGAACACTCACTTTGGTTCATTCACATTTATGTATTTAACAAATGGAAAAATGTTCAAAGATATGGGGACCCAAGTGGGAGCTTTGAAGTACTCCAAAAACATCCTGAAAATCCAATATTTATGTTCAGGTTTCTGTATACATAATCTAATCATAGTTTCAAAACAAAAACAAAAAAGCCAATATAACATAGGTGGAATGTCACCTGCATTATCAAAACAAAGTAAAATCATACTTTGGAACATTCGTCATGAAGATTTACAGTATAGGTTCTAAACCATAAACCTCCATGCCAAGTTACTGTAAATTCAAGTTTGCTGAGTTGCAAGCCCACGTATTAGCAGTGTTGGGCAGGTTACTTTGAAAAGTAATTAGTTACAGTTACTAGTTACTTATCCAAAAAAGTAACTGAGTTAGTAACTGAGTTACTACACTATAAAAGTAACTAGTTACCCAGGAAAGTAACTAATGTAACTTTTTAAGTAACTTTTTTAAGTTAAAAAATGTCAAATAATTTGGAGTAAAGCAGCAATTACATTAAGTAAAGTTGATAGCATCAAAATCCGCAGGATCCGCTTTCGGTCCACAAATCCGCCCCACAGTCAGTCGCTTTGCGGATCCGCTGCATATTTGTTCCGTATTCACTTTCTGACTGTCATTAACCCAAACCTCAGGGCAGCTGCTGTCACACAGCGGATCTGCTGCTAAATCATCTTAGATCCGCACTGTGGACGCACTTTTAACACAACATTTATTAGATGTGTTACTATCAATGAGCGGATTTGCAAGTGGACTCCGTTGCGAATCCGTTGTGCTGATACGCGGCAAATCTTCAGCTACCTCCGTTGCGGATCCGACGAATACTTTGTGCTGATACGCGGCAAATCTTCAGCTACCTCCGTTGCGGATCCGCCACGAATACTTTTTGCTCTCAGAGGAGGTTGTGTGGGCGTCTTTGGTTGGCTCAACATGAAATCTTACTCTGCTTTAGCCAGTCATCATTACGTATCCCGCCCTTACCAAAGGAAGAAAAAAATAAATTGTGTGTCTGTAGCGAGTTGAGTGAGATGCCACTTTCAAAACGAGTAGGTTCAGTAACGCGCAGTAACGGCGTGTTGGTACCGGTAACGGCGTTACAACTATAGATAAAGTAACTCGTTAGATTACCCGTTACTGAAAAAAGTAACGCCGTTAGTAACAGCGTTTATTTTAACGCCCTTATTCCCATCACTGCATATTAGTAGTATTAAGACAGATAACTAGATAAGGGAGGAAAGTATAACAGAACAAGAAATATGTCCTGGGGTACTAAAAAGTATTTTGAAACATTTTACCATATCTTATAATGGGCAGACCACAGTATCCAAGTATTGATTCCAGGTTGTAAAATTACCACTTTTTCCCCCACAGATGTGTTGTAAAGAGCAGCATTAATGACAAAATCAGACCAGGGTGCACTTTGTGTTTTGGGTGAGCTTTGTTAGCCCGCTTTGCTTTGCTTTGCTTTGCTTTGCCAAAAACTTGAAAAACTCTTCTAAAGCACGCGCCTAGTAAAAAATGCTTGTGGATACGGTGCCAGAACAAGGAAATAGTCCAGAGTTTGAAAAATATATGCCCAAACTTTAATACTGCACATAAAAATAAAGAAAATGGGAAAAAGTAAAGCCCTCAAACTCATTTATCAAAGACGCTTGCTTCTTTTTTTATACATCTGAAAAACTACTTGTGAATACGGTGCCAAAGGGTTTATGAGAGCTACAGCTAATTGCCCACAGTTCTAAAAATAGGTGCCCAAATAATAAAAGAAGAAGAAATGCCCTCGCACCCAATTATCATAGACTTTAGGATCTTTGTTTATGCTTGTACTGTTTTGAGATGAAGTCAACTGCTATTTTCACATTTGTTAAACAGCGAAAGATGAAACAATCGGAACAAACCTCTGATATAAGATATGCCCCAAAACTGAGATGACAGGATAACTTGAAAGCGCCGGGTTAGGTCAGGCAGCGTTGCAAAGTCAGCAAAAAGCAAGAAGATCAGTATTTGTTTACCCGACTATGTTCATCAAAGAATATTTTCAAGAGATGCGGTTTTTGGCTCGCCCGAAGTTGATTCTTTGGAAAAACAAAAGAAAGGTCTCATAAACCTGCCGTAGTTCATTTGATTTAGTGGCATTTAAGAGGGCCTTTGAGTCGGAGGGAGACGCAACGGTGAGATAAAGCGCTAAATAGAATGGAATAAAATCTTAACTTACCGTGAAATAATGTAGTATGGGTATGCGTAAAATGGCGCGTAGAATCTTATAGGAACTGATGCTGGGTTTTATTTTGTCAGTCTGGTGTCTCTTATATGCGAAGTGACAATTTGCTTAGATCTTTTCGCTTTTGCAAGTAAAAGTATATTGGGTTTGACTTGTTCATTTAGTGCTTCGCAGAATCTTGAATGTAGTTTAAGAGGAAAACAAGGCAAGAAATGTATTTTTTTTTAAGAAAAAAATCAAATATTTCACTTAAGTTAGGTAAAAGTTATAGTTTTGCAAAGTACAGAGTGATTCAATATTAGTCCCAGCCAATGTATACTGACATTGTGTCCCTGGGCAAGGTAGTTTAAGCAGAATATAAAGCACTGTTTGTTATAAAATAAGATATATCACATACATTTGGAAACGGTCATTGCTTTCCAAAGTACAGAGCAGCAGTTGCACAGGGATTCCGTAGGTTGCTAGTTCAATCTCAGTTCCAATCTCAGTGCATACCGCCATTGTGTCCTTATGCAAGACACATCGTTACCTTTGTATGAATGGGGTGCATTGCTGTTGGCTGAAACATTTGGAAACAGTCATTTTTTCCAAAGTACAGAGCAGCAGTTGCACAGGGATTCCGTAGGTTGCTAGTTCAATCTCAGTTCCAATCTCAGTGCATACCGCCATTGTGTCCTTATGCAAGACACATCGTTACCTTTGTATGAATGGGGTGCATTGCTGTTGGCTGAAACATTTGGAAACAGTCATTTTTTCCAAAGTACAGAGCAGCAGTTGCACAGGGATTCCGTAGGTTGCTAGTTCAATCTCAGTTCCAATCTCAGTGCATACCGCCATTGTGTCCTTATGCAAGACACATCGTTACCTTTGTATGAATGGGGTGCATTGCTGTTGGCTGAAACATTTGGAAACAGTCATTTTTTCCAAAGTACAGAGCAGCAGTTGCACAGGGATTCCGTAGGTTGCTAGTTCAATCCCAACCTGTCCCATTGTGTCCTTATGCAAGACACATCTTTACCTTTGTATGAATGTATTAGTTTTGAGTTGCTGTTGGTTGGTGTGGCTTGTACTGCTTTATCTTAGCACACTTCAGTATACGCAGATAACGAATAACGCTCAAAATCAAAGCAACATGGATAAGAAAAGCCCAATCACTGTTAACAAATTAAGACCCCATTTAATTCCCGTTGGCCTCATCTAAAGTTATTAACGCTTGCATTTGCATTTGTGTGTGTTTACTTGTTAAACTTGTGAAGGTTAATTATTTAATTATCCGTTAGGGAGGACCATAATGATGCTTTTTTTGATAATGTTGTAATTATTTCAACAATATGCAACCAATATTATAGTATGTAAACTGTCAAAAATATGATCAAATAGCTGAATGTGTTTTATTTTTCTCTGAGTAGTTGAATAAATCAGTTTTGTTCCAATACATACCTATCTTAAAACTATCTTGAAATGCTGTATATATCTATTTCTAAAACTAGTAAGTAATGCAGGTCTGCGGTTAGCTTGTTAGTCCTTGTTGGCATTATAAAACATGGTTCATTAGAATGGAACTAGCATTCTAATGCACACTTCCTGGTTATCTTTTACATTTTTCTAAGTACGCACTGTTAGCGTCTAGACCAACAGCCATAATCCATGACACCCTCCTCTGTATAAGCTTCACAGACTGTAGTCATTAGCGTGTTGAAGTAAAGTTTTCTATTGGAGCTCTTCACCGTGTCTCCCCATGTCTTCACATAATGGGACACTTCACTGTAATTGTCGTAGCATAAATCTGAATCTGGATTGTTTTGTTTACTTCTGAAGTTGTTCATCACCAAGTACAAGCTGGAGCCTCATTAGACAAGTTGGAGTAATGGCCCCTCTATGCTGTTTGTGAGAATATAAACAAGAACAATGTAAAAAGAAAAGCAGACAACACCATCTTGTTTTGTAGAAAATGTACTTTAGATTGTCTTAAAGGTGCTCTTGGTAACTTTCCTGATGGGGGTTCTGCTACCTGCTTGTCGTCATGGAGGCAATGTGGGTGAAGTGCCTTGCCTAAGGACACAACAGTTTTTTGCAACTGGCACCCCACTGTGGCAGATGGAATTCCCAGAGATCTACCACCCATTGTTACTTACATGTGTATGAGTGGTGGTATTTGCTAACACACACATAAAGCTATTTACACAATAAGTACACATATTTATAGATATCTTCCTTCCTTCAGTATTAACAAAATTATTCTCACAATTGATTTTTTTGGGCTAAAAACAGATCCATAGTTAAAGATGCTTCACAGTTAAACCTGCAATATATAACTCTCTTGACGAAGTGTATTCCATACGTTTTAAAGGGTACTTTTAGTTAGCAATGAAATCCCTGGTAACTGAAGTACCCGATAAGTAAGCATTAAACAACAAAGAGCCATGTAATATGCAGTGTTAACACACAATGCAGAGGGTATGGGGGACCTTGAGTGCCACTTTAAATGAACTAAAGCTGTGATAAAAATACATTTTAATACACTGAATAACATATATATATATTTTTTTTAAATTAAATGATTTTTTTTAAAAGCCCTGCTTTATTGATTAAACAATCCTTTTACTGAAACCTTTTGCACATTGCATTACCTTGCATTACCTTCTCTGATGGATAATTTGTAAATGAATGAAGTAGCACTGTTCATATTCAGTATAGTGAAGGTGCACTATGTAAGTTTTTGGTTGGGGGCCCGTCACCTGCTTGTTTCTATGGATATGTCATTTTTCTGCCTGGAGTATTCCACAGTATGACATTAAACCGTACCTTAGATTTATTTAATTACATGTAGTTTTATAGCTCAAAATCCTAAGAAAAACAGGTATTCTGACTGTGAGCGAGGTTGCCTCTCCACAGATCTGAGCTGTCACTCCGGTCTGGTTTGGTCTCCATGAAGATACACGGAGACCATCATATATGATTATCTCAGTTTATTTCTCAAATTATTGTTGCTGTTTTACTATGATATGATGATATGCTATGACAATGATGATAAATAGCATTTATCTTTAAACATTAAAATCTTGTGAATGGATGTGTGAGTATTTGAATACTACCTCATCTCATCTCATATTTTCAGGTGGGGAATCACACCGCTCTTTTGTCATGGCTTATGTGCCCAAAGTATTCAGTTGGTCAGTGTGTCCATGGCCATCAGCTTAGATTATCTAAAATTAGCTTAGCTTAGTTTATTTCCACCAGAGTGAAAACTAACAATTTACCATCAACTAAAATCATAATATTTGCCTAAGGTTTTAACTTTTTTTTAAGATGAAAAGATCCAGGAAAATCAAAACAGAAAGAAAACAGAAAATATCAGACAAAAGCCTTGACTTTCTCATGACTTGGCCACACTGTGCTGAAGGGAAAATCATTTCAAGGTCTCGCAAACAGCTGGAACCCATCGAGTCCAGTGGATACATGGTTTATCAAAGCTCTTAACTTAAGCAAAATTATACACTTTATTAATATATGTATGTATTCATTACTACACAATTTAATTCAAATGTGTTTAAAAATTGTTATAGCAATGTTTTTGTACTTATTGTGCTTTACCTGATTTTTACGGGTTTAAAACATGAAAAACACAAACATATATTACATATATATTATTCACCAATGAGTTTATAATCTATTTTCATTACTCTTAGAGCCCAGTACAGATTTTGATATCACAAAAATGCTAACAACAATTTGCAGGCCAACAACAATTAGCATGCTAACTGCGCATGTCCTGATTATTGTATAATAATAATCTTCATAATCTGATGCAGACAGCACTGTTGAGCTTTTACAGCAGCACTAAAGGTACATGATAAAGCCACTTTGAAGAAAAATGGAATGGAAAAGTGTGATTTTGCAGCTGACTACATAAAGACATTCTCTTTTCACCTTATTCTGCCCTGCCCACTTTTGTCTCTTAATGCTCCTAAACTGTGCTTTCTTGTGGTATGAATTCCGGTTATACTGAAATCCCATTCTTGTCGATGAGAATCTGAGAAAAGTTTTGCAGCTAAAATATGGTATAAAGTAGGTTCATTTATGTAAAATGTTCAATGTTCAACTACTCGGTTTCTCTGTGGAGGCTAGAAAACGGCTTTAGAGTCCGTATTTAACTTATTTGCTGTTGATCCCATACAAAATAATACAACCCAAAATAATACAATAAGTTCTTTTCTTCCTTGCAGTGCCCCCCACGCCCATCGCACCGCCCCAGTTGCTGCGAGCCGGCCCCACGTACCTCATCATCCAGCTCAACACCAACTCCATCGTGGGGGACGGGCCGGTGATCCGCAGGGAGATCCAGTACAGGGCCAGTCAGTCCACCTGGCTGGAGACTCATGGCGTGGGCTCTCTCACCTACAAAGTGTGGCACCTGGAACCGGACACGGAGTACCACATCAGCGTCCTGCTCACCAGACCAGGGGACGGGGGCACCGGAGCTCCAGGGCCCCCCCTCATCAGCAGGACCAAGTGTGCAGGTAGGTCTGAGTCAGGGCTTATCTGGCCAGTTAGAACCACACGCTTTGACAAACTTTAGGGATCTGGAGCTGTATCATGCAGTGACGTCCTCAAGAGTCAGATTTACAATTGTA